>PVKP010020026.1:0-41406 GCA_004027715.1 Plecturocebus donacophilus | reverse complement strand
AAAAAAAAAAAAAAAAAAAAAAAAAAAAAAAAAAAAAAAAAAAAAAAAAAAAAAAAAAAAAAAAAAAAAAAAAAAAAAAAAAAAAAAAAAAAAAAAAAAAAAAAAAAAAAAAAAAAAAAAAAAAAAGAAAAGAAAAGAAAAAGAATTAAGAAGTTTATTGAAAACTCTTCCAGACAAATACTGGCACAACTTCATCTGGAAATACAATTTTAAATTGCAAACTGATTATTTAAGATGTAGAAGGAGTTTCATTGCTTGTTTGAGAATCCTTCCGCTTGAGTATGAAGGGAAAAAATGGCCAATAAAAGTAGAACTCTGTGATTCAACGACCTGGGTAGAGGGAAGATGTTGTACTGATTCAAAGTCCTTGAGAATGACCAGGAAGGTTTGCCGGAGGACTCTGGTTGTAAAATTATGTATGCAACTTCCTAGCTGTGGTTCAGAGAGCCAGTATTTTGCCTTACTCCTTACGGAGATGGACGTTCTAGAGTTTCTAACTTTGTCTTCTCAAAAGCCCTCATGAGGCAGAACAAAGAAAAACATAGAACTGTCCAAACCTCTGGTGCTGAAACGTGTAATAAGTACAGTTCTTACAGTAAACGAGAAAAATTAAAGTAGAATTTACCATAATATGAAGAGAATACCAAATAACAAAGAGTTCTCTAAAATAAAGATGTTTATATGGGAGTAGAGCACTGAAATGGGAATACACGTGCCATAATAAACTATGTGCATATTCTGGGAGGTAAAAGAAGATGAAGATTTTTAAAGGGAAAAATGAGGATTACATGGTTATTTTGAAATAATTTTCCTTGGCTACAAAGATCAATAATAATATGAAGTTAGACAGTTTCTGAGCAGTTGTCCTTATGGAAGTATTTTTTTGTGTAAGGTAGCCATAGCCTTTGTGCAAAGTTGTAGTTTTGCAGTGTTTGTGACAGTTTTTATCAGGTGTACAAGCATGAGAAACCTGTCTTCATGGCCTCTCTTCAAACCCAGTTCTATTTGTCAGGTTTTTTTTTTTTTTTTTTTTTTTTTTAGACAGGGTCTCTGTCACCCAGGCTGGAGTGCAGTGGCGTGTTCTAGGCTCACTGCAACCTCGGCCTCCTGGGTTCAAGCTAATTTCCTGCCTCAGCCTCCCGATTAGCTAGGATTATAGGCATGTGCCACCACACCTGGCTAATTTTTGTATTTTTGGTAGAGACAGGGTTTCACCATGTTGGCCAGGCTGGTCTCGAACTCCTGACCTTGTTTTGTTAAAGTCTTCAGCCCATTCCTATCATCTTTATCTGGTGTAAACTTTTAAAAACCTCAGGTGATCCGCCCACCTTGGCCTCCCAAAGTGCTGGGATTACAGGTGTGAGCCACCGTGCCCAGTCCTAGTTTTGTTTTTTTAAAAAAATATTAGTGGCTCCATTTTGATTCTGACAACTTTCACAAGAAAAAGCTCTAAGGATGAGGACTAATCTTATGTGTGGAGTTCCTTATTCACCTACAAATTTTGTGATCTTATTTAACTCTTTAGGTAAATTCCTGAAGAAGGATAGGACCCCTTGCCTACCAGCCAGCATGGACAGGTGGCATTCACACTATAAAGTGCCACCTGGGGCTTGCTCTCTTGAGGAAATGTCCTCACATAGGCTCTGTAGACCCACCCTGGGAGAAAAGCCCACATGCTCTGTGAAGGTCTCTCAGCCTAGTTTCTGGACCAGCCTGACCAAAGATTTAGTCCACTGAGCAATGTGATGACCAGGACGTACCAGCCATGCAGCCCTCAGGTAAATTTAGACCTTCTTTGTCCTTGGTCTTGTTTTGTTAAAGTCTTCAGCCCATTCCTATCATCTTTATCTGGTGTAAACTTTAAAAAATAAGTTTCTCATAATGCATATTTTTTTCTTAATCATTCTGTGATTTTTTTTTCTTTTGCAGGTATAGATTTGATATGGGGAAGATTCTTCTCTATTTAGCTCAGTCAAATAAACACTTATTGAGGCCCTAGTAAATTCTAGGTGTTATATCAAGAACCATATGAAATACAGAAGTTGTTCAGGTTTTCCTGCCCTCGGGGAACTTAAAATCTTGTGGAGGACACAGATGATTCTTATGAGGATATGAGATACAATATAGGTGTAAATAAAATGCTATTGGTAAAAGGCTACACAAAGAAAAAAGCTGGGCAGAAATTTAGCAAATTGGAAATGTCAGTTGTCTGGATGACGAGTCTTCAGGGTTTTTTGTTTTGTTTTGTTTTCTATTTTTCTGACTTCCAACTAAAACAGTCCACCTGCATTACTTTTTGAGAGTCAATAGATTTTATTTTTTGGAATAGTTTTAGATTTATAGAAAAGTTAAGCATATATTACAAAGGGCTCCCATACCCCCTCCCACACACATACACACTGAATTTCCTCTATTATTAACATTGTGCATTAGTGTGGTACATTTGTTACAACCTTTTTTTGAGACAAGGTCTTGCTCTGTCACCCAGGCTGGAGTGCAGTGGTGTCATTATAGATCACTGCAGCCTCGATCTTCTAGGCTGAAGCAGTCTTTCCATCTCAGCCTACAAGGTAGCTGGGACTATAGGTGTGCACCACCACACCTGCTTAATTAAAAAAAAATTTTTTTTTTTTGGTAGAGACGGGGGTCTATGTTGCCCAGCCTGGTCTTGAATTCTTGGCCTCAAGTGATCCTCCTGCCTTGGCCTCATGAAGTGCTGGAATTACAGGCATGAGCCACCATGCCTGGCTATTACAATTAACAAATAAATACTGATATCTTATTAGTAACTAAAGTTCATAGTTTACGTTAAGGTTTACTCTTTGTGTCATAATTACAGGTGCCCACCACCACACCTGGCTAATTTTTTTGTATTTTTAGTAGAGACAGGGTTTCACCATGCTGGCCAAGCTGATCTTGAACTCCTGATCTCAGGTGATCCACCTGCTCCAACCTCCCAAAGTGCTGGGATTTCAAGCATGAGCCAATGTGCCTGCCTAGCAGTAGATTTTTATAGATGTTATTTATCAAATTGGGGAAGTTCCCTTCTATTTCTAGCTTGCTGAGAGTTTTTGATCATGAATGATGTTAGATTTCGTCAAATGTTTTTTCTGCTTCTACTGATAAGTTCATATAATTTAGCTTGTTGATGTGATGGATTACATTAATTAATTTTTGACTGTTGAACAGATCTTGCATACCTAGAATAAATCCCACACTGTTGTAGTGTATGATTCTTTTTACTCATTGTTGGGTTCAACTTACTATTTTGTTGAGGATTTTTGCACCTATCTACATGAGAGATATTAGTCCATAGTCTTTCTTATAACCTTTATCTGGTTTTGGACTTAGGGTAATGCTGGTCTCACAGAATGATTAGGAAGTATTCGCTCTTTTTCTATTTTCTGGAAAAGACTGTAGGAAAATAGTATTATTTCTTCCTTGAATGTTTGGTATAATTCACCAGTAAAGCCATCTGGACCCGGCATTTTCTTTTTTGGAAGATTATTAATTTGATTCAATTTATTTAATAGACATAGGCCTGTTCATATTATAATTTATTTTAATTATTTTATTTTTTTGAGATGGAGTCTCACTCTGTCCCCCAGGCTGGAGTGCAGTGGCATGATCACTGCTCACTGCAGTCTCCACCACCCAGGCTCAAGTAATTCTTCCACCTCAGCTTCTCAAGTGCCTGGGATTATAGGCGTGCACCACCACGCTCAGCTAATTTTTGTATTTTTTGTAGAGACAGGGGTCTCACTCTGTTGTTCAGGCTGGTTTTGAACTCCTGATTTAAGCTATCCTCCCACTTTGGCCTTTCAAATTGTTGGGATTACAGGCCTGAGCCAACTGCATGCAGCCAAAATATCTATTTCTTTTTTTAATTTTTTAAAAAATATATGTTTAAAATTTAAAAAATAGAGATGATGTCTCAGTATGTTGCCCAAGCTGGTCTCAAACTCTTGGGCTCAAGTGATCCTCCCACCTCAGCCTCCCAATGTGCTGGGATTTTAGGCATGAGCCACTAGGCCTTGCCTCTATTTCTTTTTGTGTGAGTTTTAGTAGTTCGTGTCCTTCAAGTAATTGGTCCATTTCATTTAAGCTATCAGATTTGTGGGCATAGAATTTTTCATAAAATTCCTTTATTATCGTTTTAATGTTCTTGGGATTAGAAGTGATTGCCCCCTCTTCCATCTCTGATATTAATGATTTGTGTTTCTTCTTTCTCTCTCTTTTACCTTTTTGGTTTGCCTGACTAGAAGTTTATCAGTTTTATTGCTTTTTTCAAAGAACCATCTTTTGGTTTTATTGATTTTCTCTATTGATTTCCTATTTTCAATTTCATTGATTTCCTCTCTAATTTTTATTATTTCTTTTCTTCCGCTTTCTTTAGGCCCCCATTGCTTTCTTTCTCTATTTTCCCAAGTGGAAAGCTTAGATTACTGATGTTAGATCTGTCTGCTTTCGTACTGTATAGCTTCAATGCTATAAATTTCCCTGTAAGCACGGCTTGTACTATATCCCATACCTATTGATGTTTTATTTTCATTTAGTTCAAAATATTTAAAAATTTCTCTTGAGACTTCTTTGACTCACGTGTTATTTAGAAATGTGGTGTTTTGTTTTGTTTTGTTTTTTGAGATGGAGTCTTGCTCTGTTATGGGCTCACGCCTGTAATCCCAACACTTTGGGAGGCCAAGACAGGTGGATCACCTGTGGTCAGGAGTTTGAGACCAGCCTGGCCAACATGGCAAAACCCCATCTCTATTAAAAATACAAAAATTAGCAGGGCATGATGGCACGTCCCTATAGTCCAAGCTACTCAGGAGGCTGTGGCAGGAGAACGACTTGAACCTGGAGGCTGAGGTTGCAGTGAGCCAAAATTGCGCCACTGCACTCCAGCCTGGGTGACAGAGCGAGACTCTGTCTCAAAAAAAAAAAAGTAAAGAGGTCCAGCCCCAAACCAAAATTTTCATTCATACGGTGGGGAGTTGGGGGATGCTGTCCTGTGCAGAATATGGAGGCCTCTGGAGGGGCCGTGCCATCAGCCAGCAACGTTTCAGGCCCATCACTGCAGCAGCTCACAGGGTCTCCTAAAGCTCACCCAAGCTCAGAGTAAGTTTTGGGGTATGGGTGACATGTCAGAATGGGCTGGCTGAGGCGACAACTCAAGCAAAGACCAGACAGAGAGGTGTGAGTAACAACTATTGAGCAGTCTTCTTTTTACAGAAACTAAAAAAGTAAATGGAACATCTTTAACGGTTTAAGAAAAAGAAAAATAAAAAAGCAGATGTGGCATTTAGCACAATGCCCGCCAGCCAGTAAGTGCTCAGTAAATGTCCACTGTGATAGACGTGATTACGCTAAGGAAAGGCATCTCCACCCACTGCGGCCAACTTCGGAGGGAGGCTACTAGAGAAGAAGTGAGTGTCCTCAGCACCCGTATTTTCCAATGTTTATCTCCCTGGACCCCAGACACTCCACTAATCCTGCTTCTAGACAAATAGGTGGCCTGCGGTACCCTGAATATGGACCAGATGCTTGGCACCTCTGTGGTCCATATTCAGGGTACTGCAGGCCTGTCTCATGCTGGAGTTCCCTTCTTACCTTTCTCCAACCAGCTACCAAGGCCTGGTCTAAAGGTTGTCTTCCAGGCTGGGCACGGTGTCTCATGCCTGTAATCCCAGCACTTTGGGAGGCTGAAGGAGGCAGATCACTTGAGGTTAGGAGTTGGAGATCAGCCTGGCCAACATGGCAAAACCCCATCTCTACTAAAAACACAAAAATCAGCTGGGTATGGTGGCGCGTGTCTGTAGTCCCAGCTTCTTGGGAGGCTGAGGCAGGAGAATCACTTGAACCCAGGAGGCAGAGGTTGCAGTGAGCAGAGATCGCACCATTGCACTCTAGCCTGGGTGACAGAGTGAGATTCCGTATCAAAAGTAAATTAATAAATAGATGATAGATAGATATATAGATATATAGATAGATAGATAGATAGATAGATAGATAAAGATTGTCTTCTCTGCAGTGGTTTTCACAGTAAGAATGCTCCTGTTGTATTTAATTTTTTACTCTTTCTCTCATTAAAAAGTAATATAGGCCTTCAGTTTCAGCTCTGACATGTTAAGAGCTTGGAAGTCATTACTCCCATCCTCATAGGAGAAAAGCTGAGCACAGTGAAAATTAGCTTTTTAAAAGATTGTAAGGGCTGGGTGCAGTGGCTCATGCCTGTAATCTTAGCACTTTGGGAGGCCGAGGCAGGTGGATCACCTGAGGTCAGGAGTTTGAGACCAGCCTGACCAACATGGTTGAAACCCCGTCTCTACTAAAAATACAAAAATTAGCCAGATGTGGTGGCGAGTACCTGTAGTTCCAGATACTTGGGAGGCTGAGGCAGCAGAATCGCTTGTGCCTGGGAGATGGAGGAGATTGCACCATTGCACTCCAGCCTGGGCAACAAGAGCGAAACTCGGTTTCAAAAAAAATAAATAAATAAGATCATCAGAGGATTGAGGTCACAGAGCAAACCATCACGCTGAAATATGGAGACAGGTAGGCAGCTCTCAGCTGTGATTCTCTGAAGACAGAGAGTACTCTGTCTTCTCTCAGAATTCTCTCAGCTGAGAGCTGCCTACCTGAAGGAGAAGCCACTGGAGCCAGGAACTGGTAGGCACTGAGCCAGGAATGGACTCACTGCTGGAGGCTGAGTTGAGACTAGCTTGAGAATTAAAAACTCCTTGGGGCCCAATATTGGCCAGGGACCCACACTTTCATGGATTTTACTTCCAGGAGTCCCACCAGGTTCTCATGGTGTATTTTTATTAACCGCTTGTCACACATTTATAGTACATTTTCCTGCCAGTCTTGATAGTATTCTGTTTATTACCTCATCTTATAACATCAGCATGTGCATATGTTCATGCGTGTGTGTGCGTGTGCCTTAAACACATGGGTTTCTTTTTCTTTCTTTTTTTTTTTTGTGGGGGGTGGACAGAGTCTCGCTCTGTCACCCAGGCTGGAGTGCAGTGGTGCGATCTCAGCTCACTGTAGCCTCTGCCTCCTTGGTTTAAGCGATTCTCCTGCTCAGCCTCCCAAGTAGCTAGGATTACAGGCGTGTGCCACCATGTCTAGCTAATTTTTGTATTTTTAATAGAGATGGGGTTTCACCATGTTGTCCAGGCTGGTCTGTAACTCCTGACCTCAAGTCATCTGCCCCACTCAGCCTCCCAAAGTGCTGGGATTACAGATGTGAGCCACTGTGCCTGGCCAAAGGATATTATTTTGAAATGTCTGCTCCAATTTCTCAGTTCTTCCCCAGATCAGTCAATCAGGGCATTCTCCATTCACTGCCCCATAAAAGGGATGAATATGGCTGCGCATGGTCTAGCCATGCCCCTGGGGAGAGCAGAAAGAACTCGGGAATAATCAATAGATTTGGCAGAATATGAGTCTGAGCAAGTCCTCATGCTTAGTGCCAGATAAAGGCTTCCAGGTGCGGGTGGAGGAGAGCGAGAGCAGGAGTGAGGGGGATGCAGCACAGCTCCTGTGGATACCAAAGCGAGGATGCCCTGTGCCTTTCCCCAGCCCAAGTCCAACTGTGGGGGTGGGGCAATAGACTGTTTCAACACAATGAGCCAGTCTACAGCAGAGGGTGCTTGCTGTTACACTATGTAAGCCCCAGAATTTAGATACACCCCACAGAAGAGTCACAAACTCCCTGAGGTTAATTTGCCGTAACTACTCCCACTCCAGCTGAATGAACACTTGGAATAAAAATCAAGTATGGTTCAAAAACCAGGTTTGTAGATTTAGATTATGCTCCCTTACAATAATATCTCACTTGTATTCAGGTATTGTAACTTACTTTTCTCATTTCTTAATCTAGTGCACATTTGTCAGTCTTTTTGTCTTCTCAGAATCCCAATTCCCTTCTGGTGGGAGCCTCCCCCTGTAGGAGCCGAAAGCCCCAGGTCAGTTTTCCTGACTCTCTTGTCACTAGCTTACAGGCATGGGATCCATTCCCTGCCCACCACATGCGCCCATGCCAGGCCTGGAACTAGGAGCTGGGGGTGCAAAAGGAGAGGTGCTAGAGGAACCCAGTCTGGCAGAGGCAGAGGCTTCAGCAAGATGGTGCATCCCTGCGCAGCTGGTGGCGATGAGCAGTGTTTGGCACCCGTAGGGTTGGAGGTGCACACTATAGAAGTGAGTCCACTGCCCCAGTCCTGCCCAGCCTCAGGCACCCGCCGTTCCCGGCTGCACCACCTAAAGCCATATCTTGTCCTTTTTATAAATCCCTTTCCTGTCTCCCTCAGTCAGCAATGATTTCTGTTGCTTGCAGTTAAGAACTCAGATTATTTTCAAGCTTCCAAGTTGTTTGCATTTTTTTGGTATTATAAACAATCTGGAACAAACATTTTTGAATATCCATCTTGGTATCCATGTCTAATTAGTTTCTTTTTCTTTTTTTTTCTTTTTTCTTTTGGCATTCAGATAATTAGTTTCTTAAAAGAAGCCTGATGACAGACTTGTTGGGTACTCATATTTTTAAGGGGTTTGGTATGTAAAATGTTAGATTACATTCCCACTTACAGTCTGTAAACAGGCCTGTTCTCTCTATACCTTCGTATTACTCCAGAGTGCATCTTAATCAGGCTTATGTGTTTGTGTGCATGTGTGTGTGTGTACACATGTGAACCCAGACCAGTTGAAATCTACCTCCCTTCCCCCTTTTATCATCATTATGAAGCCATGTAATACCCTTATGCCATGCACCCCAGGCCCCATAGAACAATGGGTAACTATAACTGAAGAAGAATATTCTTCATTATGTGGTTTTGAGCTACTCTCAACTCAAATCCACTAAAATAATAAAACTGGAGCATGAAATGGACAAAAGAAAACAAATCATGAAGAAAATTGCTGTAAGGCTCTGACTAGGGGTGAGTCCTGTCTTATCTTCATGTCAAGGGGAACTTTATTGATTGGCCACAGTTATCAATAATGAATTGAAAGAAACTCCTGTTCAATTAGGATTTGAGATGACTCCCGAGTCTCCTGGGCATAGAAAAAAAAAAAAAACAATTTGCAATGCATGATTCTCTATACAGTGACCCGTGGGCCAGAGCCCTGGGGCACCTGTTGGGCATAAGAAGAGAAGTGAGGTCACTGTGACAGGAACTCAGACCTATGATGAGGAGGGGAGGGAGCCTGGGCCTGGCTGAGTCCCTGAAAACACTAGGGTGGAGGCAAATAGCCAGCTCCTCCCATGGGAGGGGCTGCAGGGCTCAGCCTGTGCACAGAGGAGAGGCCACGCAGCCTGCACCCGCCCCGCTTCTCTAGGGAGCAAGTGGCTCTTCTCTGCCTCCAGGATGAAGGCTTGGCTGCTTGTGCTGGTCCTGGCTGCCACCTGAAATGACGTTGCCTCTCAGGCAAGTAATTCTGAATCCCTCCACCCTCTTGGCGTTAAATGGATTTTCACTATTGTCACATGCTCTCCCCTTATCAGAGGCTCAGGAACTCCTGAGACACGATAGATTCCCTTCTCTGGCTGGCCCCTCTGTGTACATTAGAGCGATTTCAGAAAACCTAAGAAGATTCTCTGTTCCCTCCCCTATGTACTGACTGATGCTTGAAGTAAGATAAGCTCTTTAAGGTGAAGGCTTTGGACTCAACTGCCCCTCAAAATATTATAGCAGTTTAAAAAGTACAGTCATTTGCTCTTGAGTATGAATGAGCCACTAATCTAGATAAAGGAAAAAGCTGAGGAACCTACCAGACCAAAAGGAAAAGCACAGACAACAGAAGACTAAGGCCAGGAGCGGTGGCTGTACTCCCAGCTATTTGGGAGGCTGAGGTGGGGGGATTGCTTGAGCCCAGAAGTCTGAGGCTGCAGGGAGCTATGATGGCACTGCTGCACTCCAGCCTGGGTGACAGTGAGACCTTGTCTCTAAAAAAGAGAGATAGAAAGCATGAGAGAGAGAGAATAAAATAGAGCAGTTTGGGAGGCCGAGGCGGCCAGATCACCTGAAGTGAGGAGACCAGCCTGGCCAACATAGTGAAACCCCATCTCTACTAAAAATACAAAAATTAGCCGGGGTGGTGGCATGTACCTGTAATCTCAGCTATTTGGGAGGCTGAGGCAGGAGAATCGCTTGAACCTAGGAGGTAGAGGTTGCAGTGAGCTGAGATTGTGCCACTGCACTCCAGCCTGGGTGACAGAGTGAGACTCCGTCTCAGGAAAAAAAGAGAATAGAATAGAAACAGAAGACTAACTAGTGTCCATGCTTCCTTTTGTTGTATTTTTAGCGAGATAAGAAGATCAGCACCAAGACAAAATTATGATGAATTGCAGGGTCTTTATTGCCAGCAACCACGGAGGACTCATGTCTCTCCAACCCGTGGCCCCGAGTTGAGGGAGAACTGGGCTTTTATGCTAAACAACACTTTTGGGGGGCTGGGGATTTTCCAGGGAAGGGGGGGTTGCTGAGGATCTTTGCAAGCAGGCAGTTTGTACAGAAGCCAAGGTCAGCAGTTAGAGACAGTGAAAACTCCCAATATCAGTAAGCAAGCATTTTCAGAAGCCAAGGCCAGCAGCTAGAGACAAGAGGGTTTCTTCTCAGGGTCCGTGTGACCCTGAGCGGCGAGTTCTTGAATTCCATTGAAATGAGGCTGGTGTCTGCACCTGGCGTTGGCCTGATTAATCGTAGTGGCTTATCACTAGCCTGTGAGCCTGCACACAGCCTGTGAGCCTGAGAAGCCATTACATTTTAGCCTGGCTGAAGCCATTTTCCTTGCCACATCACACTTTAACAATATAGGTGTTCTCTCCTCTTGGGGCTTCCCAGACACGACCCATTTTGTTTTCATTTGTAACATTGCTGTTTTCTTCTAAACCCCGAATTCAAATCTGTTTGTAAATACCCGTTCTGATCCCTGTCTTCACTTCTGAAACACTCTCACACACATAAAGAAACAACAAACAGAAAACTCCCCCCTCTCCCCTGCAATTCTCTGCTCAGTCCAGCTGCTTCCTCACCACTGCTTGGCAGGCCTCTTGCCTCACACTCTGCCTGTCCAGTTCCTTCTCTTTCCAATCAGGAAAGTAGAAACCTGGGCCTCACTTCCTTCGACCCCCTAAAGCTGGGCGGGATGCTGTTTCTACAGGCGCCTGCAGAATCCCACACTTAACCCTCTGGTTAACCCAGTGGATGTTTGCGGAGGAGGTGAGTGAGTGAGTGAGTGAGTTCCAGCTCTCCCTTTGAGCTGAAGCTTTCAGACTTTAGAAGCCCTGGCTGGCCATGGATGCTGAAGCCGGTGGTCTCAGAAGAAGCAAATTCAGAGACAAGCTGGAGGCCAGTCCAGGGCAGATGGCTGTTTCTGTAGAGGGGTTTGGTGGGTGTGGTGTCCAGGTTGGGGAGCTGGGATTAGGGTGGGAGGCCAGCACTGAGGAGTGGGTTCCTTTGGCCCACCTCCAGGAAGGTCAGTCCCAGGATTTGCACAGGAGATGTGAGGATTCAGAGCTAGAGGTCACCCCCACGGCCTTGCAAGCTCTACGACAATAGATCAGCTGTGAGGAGAGCAGGTGAGGAAGGAAGCCACTGTTTTGAGAAAAATAGGAAGAATGATACTTTTGTGGGAGGCCTAGGCTTGTAGAAAAACCCAAGATGCCTGAGAATTTCAGAAATCCTTGGCAGAAGTCAAGGAAAAGCTGCAAGATGGAGACTGGTTTAAGGAGAAGATGAAGGATCTGGGTTTAGAAACATTGTACTGGGGCCAGCACAGTGGCTCAGGCCTGTAATCCCAGCACTTGGGGAGGCTGAGGCAGGTGAATCACCTGAGGCTGGGAGTTCGAGACCAGCCTGACCAACTTGGTGAAACTCCATCTCTACTAAAAATACAAAAAATAGCCGGTCATGTTGGCACGTGCCTGTAGTCCCAGCTACTTGGGAGGCTGAGACACAAGAAACACTTGAACCTGGGAGGCAGAGGTTGCAGTGAGCCAAGATTTCGCCACTGCACTCCAGCCTGAATGACAGAGTGAGACTCCGACTCAAATAAAATAAAATAGAAACATTGTATTGGAAGAGCCCAGGAAGTTGAGCAGCCAAGGGGCTGGGACCTCGTGGATTTAGAAACATAAACCTCCAATCTGGTATAGGGACTGAAGCCAGAGGGTTGGGTTTGGGGACCATCTGCAGAGAAGTCTTGGCTGAAGCCAGGGGAGAGTGGAGGAGTGAGGTGAGAGGGATGAAGGAAGAAGCTTGGGACATGCCTGGGTGGAGGCAGAAGGCGGGTGCTGAGGAAGGGGAGGGCTGAGGTCTGCCTGTGCCAGGCATGCAGTGAAGGCTGAGGCCAGCAGGAGAAGCCTGGCTTTAGACTTGGACTTTGGGAGCTTGAACCCAGACGCTTACTGTGAGCCTCCGTTGCCTTGTCTGTAACTAACAATATCCATCTCACAAGGTCATTTTAAGGTGGATGGCATAGCACCTGCGGCTGTAGACATCTCAATATGCAGCAGTTACTATTTAGGAGAATGGGAATGCTGATTGGGAAGCAATGACAGTAAAGGGTTAGCGTGAAAGTCTGCTTGGAGGGCTCAGTAGCGTGTGGTGAAAAACTAGAAGTGATCACTTAGATCAATCCAGGGGAAGCGTGTCAGGATTGGTGGGGGTGAGAGTGGCAGGGAGCAGTGGCTAAGTGGGTGGTTGACAGGGTCTGGGGAAGCTTTTCCCCAGGTGGGAGGACATGGTAACCTTTGTAGACAAGTAAAGTCCTTAAAAGATGCAAGAAGCCCAGTGCAGAGGGGAGGTACAGGGATGGGGGACTGAAGAAGAGCCCTGGGTGAGGGAAGGGGGAGAGATTGAGGGCACAGGAGGAATATGGGGGTGCCATAGGAAGGAGAGAATAGCAGACCCAGCAATACAGGTAGGATGCCTCCCAGCATGAGCCGCAGAGCAGCTGGGGGATCTGCCTGTCACTCAGGCTTCAGAGGCCAGCAAGGCAGCTTCCATTGTACTCAGGCACTGGCTCCGAGTTCAGAGAGTGGGGCATTTGCGGCACTGTTGTGAGCTGCTTGCTTCGAAGACCATCCTCATCCTGGCCTTCCAGGACCTGGTCCTGTTGGGGTCTGTGTGGGTTTCGTAGTGGGCCATGGAGATGCCAGTGTGCTGTGGCCATCTGTGAGGGGCAAGTCCTTGCCTGGGAAAGGCTCTCAGGCTCCCTGAGCTCCTGTTTACCCATCTGTAAAATGGGTCAGTCCCACTGGTCTACCTCCCAGAGTGCCGCTGAGGCGGCATGCCAAAGCCTTTTGGACACCAGAAAGAATTCTATAATCTCAGAGATGGTGACTGACACCAAGCATGTCTCCTAGATGAAACAGGTTTTCCTCCCTGGCTGCTTCTCAGGAGCATCTGCAGGAAATGATTTTGAAGTGCTTTGATCTCCTTGGCAGAAAGGCACCAAATCCATTCAAGATGTCACAGCACATTAGCCCTTCTGCTTTGGAACCGAGGGTGACCAATTTTATTCAATAGCTGGTGACAACCTTTTGGAATTGTTTAAAATCCCTGAGCCCCACGAAGTCCTGGTCCTTACACCGGCCTGAGTATTGTTTCTGCTTCTCTCCTAGCCGTCTACACAGAGGACCCTGAAATAGGCCCTGGGCCCTGTGAAGGTAATTCAGGGGCCAGCCCCCTGCTTATGCTGTCATGTTCCTCACTTGGTACCAGGGTGCCCATTCCTTGCAGTTTTTCCCATGACTTGGGTCTGCTGGCTGTGCTCAAGTCCCAGCTCTGTGTCGTGGCTACTCCGCCTCTCCAAAGAACAGGAATAATCCTTGTTGCTACCACTCACCAGGTGCTGGCACTTTCCCCACATTGCTGAGATCAGTGCTCACAATACCCCAGTGAAGAGGTCTCTCATCTCCATCTTCCAGACGAGGTAACTGAGGCTTAGCAGGAACGATCGCCTTGCCCGGGCACAGAGCTACCATGTCAGAGTTGGGGTTCACACCTGGGGCTGTCCCATGCCAGGCCTGCATTCTTTCCACTGTTATTGCTGCCTATGGAAGTTGGGGATCCTACTCATCTCACAGGAGTGTCATGAGCAATAGGTGAGTATCGAAACATCGAAGGTAGGTGTGGTGGCATGCACCTGTGTTCCCAGCTCCTCAGGAGGCTGAGGTAGGAGGATCACATGAGCCCGGGAGGTGGAGGCTGCAATGAGCTGAGATTGCACTACTGCACTCCAGCCCGGATGACACAGTGAGACTCTGCCTCAAAATAAACAGAAAAGAAAAGAAACCTAGAAGTCTCATATACACACACACACACACACATATATATATATACACATACATATATAATATTCTTTTCATATATATATGAAAAGAAACCTAGATGGCTCATGTGTGTATATATGTATATATATATCCAATATATATCCAAGTCCTCACTTGGGAAAGGCTCTCAGGCTCCCTGGGATCTCATTCACCCATCTGTAAAATGGGTCAGTCTCACTGGTCTACCTCCCAGGGTATATCCCATACATACATATATATATATACACACACACATTACATGAGCCATCTAGGTTTCTTTCCATATGTATGTATACACGCACACACACACACACATATATATATGTCCCTTCCTTAGGAAAAATTCTAAGGAGTAAGATTCTCAGTCAAACCCTTTGGTGCGCCCAGGCTGTGGGCCCCTGAACATGCTCGCCCCTCCAGCTCTGTCTGGTTGACTTGGTGATTTCTGCAGCCCAGTGTCTCCTCTCCCACTTTCTTCTGGAGATCCTTTGACTTGGAGACCGACCATTCAGTGCCTCCTTTCTGGTCTTGTCCTGTGTATCAGCAACACGGCGATGTGGTTTTCTTTCCTTTCCATGCTGGCCTCTGCAACTCCCCATTGTGTCTTCTGGAACACCCTTATCACGTCACAGCGAATGTCAAGAACCTATGAATATAGGATTAGCCATGTCCCCTTTCCGTTTCCCCCTAGTCAGAGAGAGAGCAGGCACACGTTCAGCTGTCGGGGGAAAACAGCATTTCTCCTCAGCGCTCACAAGGTCATGGTTGGGACACAGCCCTGTAACAGAAGACAGATTAGCAAATGAAGAACAAGCAAGTGTAGTAATGTGGGAGAAACCCTGTTGAAAGGCAACTCAAAGCATTGGCTTAGAACTCTGCTTATAAACCATCTTCAAAAAGAACAATACATTTCGGAGAAGTGACAAGTCAAAGGAAAGCAGTTCTAGGCTTGCGAGGGCAGGAAACTGGGAAGGTAAATATACGAACACACACTAATGGAGTGAGATTTGTTGGTAGCTTCCTCTGGCGCCCTCTCTGAACTGATAAGAGCTGTCTCCAGTCAAGAAGAATTTATATCCTGTCCTCAGGTAGAAAATGGGGGAGGACAGAAAGAGCTCTTTCTCCATTTGCTGCTTTTTGTTTGTTTGTTTATTTATTTATTTTTGAGAAGGAGTCTCGCTCTTCGCAGGCTGGAGTGCAGTGGCACAGTTGCGGCTCACTGCAACCTCCCTCCTGGGCTCAAGCAATTCTCCTACCTCAACCTTCCAAGTAGCTGGGATTACAGGCATGCGCCACCACACCCGGCTAATTTTTGTATTTTTAGTAGATATGGGGATTCACCCTGTTGGCCAGGCTAATCTTGAACTCCTGACCTCAAATGTTCCACCCGCCTCCGCCTCCCAAAGTGCTGGGATTACAGGTGTGAGCCACCGTGCCCGGCCCATTTGCTGCTTCTTAATTGCCTTTAGGTCAAAAATAGTTATGTCAAAGAGACATATCCCAGGGCGACACATTCTGGATTCCCCAGTGGTGCTGGGCCTCCCTTCTCCTTCATCATTGCTCAGTGCCTCTGCCCTCATTACCACCCCACTGCAACAACTGCATACAGGCCACAGCCACACAGGAGTCACATCCTTGGGACGTGTTGCACTGAAGAATAGAGGAACAAGGCCGAGGGTGATGGCTCATGCCTGTAATCGCAGCACTTTGGGAGGCAAAGGTAAGAGGATCGCTTGAGACCAGGATTTTGAGACCGGCCTGGGCATTAATAGACCATCTCTATTAATTAAAAAAAATTTAAAAAAAAATTACCCAGCCATGGTGGTGTGTGCCTGTAGTCCCAGCTACTGAGGGGGCTGAGGTGGGAGGATCCCTCGAGGCAAAAGGATTGCTTGAGGCTGCAGTGAGCCATGATTGTGCCACAGCACTTCAGCCTGAGAGACAGAGTGAGATTCCAACTAAAAATAAAGAAGAGGGGCTTAGAACAACATAAATTTTGAGTCTTAAAAAGGTTTAAGTAGGCTGGTATGATGATTCACATCTCTCATCCCAGCACTTCTGGAGGCCAAGGCAGGAGGATCACTTCAGCCTAGGAGTTGGAGGCCAGCCTGGGAAAGACAGTGAGATGCTGTCTCTTATAAAAAATAATTAATTGGCCAGGCATGGTGGCTCAAGCCTGTAATTCCAGCACTTTGGGAGGCTGAGGCGGGCGGATCATGAGGTCAGGAAATTGAGACCATCCTGGCCAACCTGGTGAAACCCGTCTCTACTAAAGATACAAAAATTAGCTGGGCATGGTGGTGCTTGTAATTTCAGCTACTCGGGGGGCTGAGGCAGGAGAATCACTTGAACCTGGGAGGCGAAGGTTGCAGTGAGCTGAGATGGCGCCACCGCACTCTAGCCTGGCGACAGAGCTAGACTCTGTCTCAAATTAGTAATAATAATAATAATAAATTAGATAATTAAAAAAATCAAGCCAAGCATGGTGACTCACGCCTGTAAGGGAGGCTGAGATGGGAGGATCACTTGAGGTCAGGAGTTAGAGACCAGCCTGGCCAACATGGTGAAACCCCATGTCTACTAAAAAAAACACTTAAAAATAAAATAAAAAATAGCTGGGTGTGGTGGCGCGCACCTGTAATCCTGCCTACTTGGAAGGCCGAGGCAGGAGAATTGCTTGAACCCAGGAGGCAGAGTGGTTCAAGCAATTCTCCTGCCTCAGCCTTCCAGGCATGGTGCCACTGCAATCCAGCCTGGGTGATAGAGTGAGACTCTGTCTCAAAAAATAAATAAACAAATAAATAAATAATAAAAAAATTAAAAAGGAAACGCTCAAGGGCCTATGAGAATCTGTCACCTCCTTCCATAAACATCGAATGAACGCTTTCCTATCCAAAACAGAAAGATGCAGGTGGGAGGCATGAATCTCTTCCTGTAAAAGATTCATGTCCATCAGAGATTTCAGGCCTCCTTGGAACAATAGTGCTATCTAAGTAAGCCCTGCCCTTTGAGTTTAACCCTGGAAATAAAAGTGCAGGTAGGTTTGGCAGTAAGACTGACATCAGACTTAGAATCAGGCTCCCTGCTTTTCTTTTTTTCTTTTTTTTTTAATTTTGAGACAGAGTCTTGCTTTATCTCCCAGGCTGGAGTGCAGCGGTGCAATCTCGGCTCACTGCAACGTCCGCCTCCTGGGTTCAAGTAATTCTCCTGCCTCAGCCTCCCGAGTAGCTGGGATTATAGATACATGCCACCACGCCCAGCTCATTTTTGTATTTTTAGTAGAGACAGAGTTTCACCATGTTGGCCAGGATGGTTTTGAACTCCTGACCTAGTGATCCGTCTGTCTTGGCCTCCGAAAGTGCTGGGATTACAGGTGTGAGCCACCATGCCTGGCCCCGGCCCAAGGCTCCTTGCTTTTCTAGTCAATGTCTGATACACTGAAGAGCCCTACCCCTGCGACATTTCCTGTGCAGCCAGGAATGAGAATGGGGTGCTTTCCCCTACCTCCTGCGGGATGGAGGAGAAATGGAGTCTCCAAATGCACCACCATAGCTTCAACAAAGACTTTGACCCAGAATATTCTCTGTTCTCTCCTGGCATCTTCTGCTGCTGCCCCTGGCTGGCCTCATTGCCATGGAAACTGAAGGGGAGGATCTTTTGGACTGGCTCAGCAATTCCCATGTGCTTGCTTCCTAGAAGGCAGCATAGAAGGCAAGGGGATGTTATCTCAGAAGGATTCGCCAGATCCTTGATTTTCAACTTTGAATCACTATGATGTATCAATTCCACTTTATGTAGAAAGAAGTCTAAAAATCTTAGAAGATTCCTGCTGCTTCCATGGCTCTTTGATGTTTATCAAAAGCATACTCTCATGGCTGTCAGGCTGGCTGCACAGCTTCCTGTTCTGCCCTTTTTTTCCTCTTCTTTTAGCATTAATAGTGCACTTACATTTATGGATGAACATAGTCACATACTTGTGATCTTTTCAAGTTTTATTATGAAAATATCAAATGTCAGCATGGGAAACATATTGAGACCCTGTCTCCAAAATTTTGTTTGGTTTTGTTTTTTTGAAACAGGGTCTCACTTGGTCACCCAGGCTGGAGGACAGTGGCATGATCTCAGCCCACTGCAGGCTCGACCTCCTGGGCTCAAGTAATCCTCCCACCTCAGCCCCCAAAGTATCTGGGACTACACGAATGCACTACCACACCCAACTAATTTTTTGCTGAGTCTCACCATGTTGTCCAGGTTGGTCTAGAACCCCTGAACTCAAGTGATCCGCCCACCTCAGCCTCCCAAAGTGTTGGGATTATAGACATGAGCCACTGTGCCTGGCCCACATTTTTTTTTTTTTGGGGTAATTAGACAGGCATGGTGGTGCACACCTGCAGTCCCAGCTATTCAGGAGGCTGAGGCAGGAAAAGTGCTTGAACTCAGGAGTTTGAGGCTACAGTGAGCTATCATGCCATTGCACTCCAGCCTGGGTAACAGAGCGAGATCCTGTCTCTTAAAATTTTTTTTAAGTTTCTTCATTATTTTTAAAAAAATTTCTTCTTGACTGCTTCTTCAGTATTTAAAAAAAACATTTTTTTTTTTTTTTAAAGAAAATAGGCTGGGTACAGTGACTCACACCTACAATCCCAGCACTTTGGGAGGCCAAGGCAGAAGGATCACCTGAGCTCACACCTGTAATCCCAGCACTTTGGGAGGCTGAGGCAGGTGGATCATGAGGTCAGCCTGAGCAAAGTAGGGACACCAGCCTGATAAAAAAAAACGGACAACTTGTCTCTATATATTTTAAATTAAAAAAGAAAATATGTTATTCTGTAACAGGTAAATATGTGTGTAAATGTTCAATGAACTATAAAGAAGAAAGAAGTTTCCTTGTGATCACACCTCTTACCCAATGATGGTTTGCATTTTGCAAACTTCTTCCTCCGTGGACACACAGGTATTGGTGGTGCTGCCATGATGATAACAATCCCCTTTGCTGGCTGACTTGTATCCTGTCCCATCGAGGACCATGTGTTTTGAGGCAATTGATATGTCTTGCTCCTTCCCAGTACCAAGCTTGGCATCACCAAGCATGTGGTGCTTGACAGAGGGAGGTGAAGCTACTATTTAGTTCAAGGCTCCAGGAGGGTGATTTGGGAGGTGGGGCAAGTCTCAAGTGGAGACACAGAGAGAGCAACCTTGGTGCTAGGAGGAAAGGAGAAGTTGTGGGGACCCGGGTGTGGCCCTCCAAGCCCCTGTGGTTGATCTCCACCGCCTGTCCCATAGCCTCTGGTCCCCTTCTGCCTTCTCTTTGGGAGCTCTCAGCCTGGATCCTTCTTACAGTGAACCCTAGGAAACCACCCTAGGCAACCACCCTAGGGTGATGCTTTTGACTACCCACTGGTCCCTGATGTGCCTGTCCTTGGGGGCAGCCAGGTGGGCAGGGACTGTGGGTTGTAGCCGCCCAGAGCTCTTACCAGCTAGAAGAGCAGCACTGCCCCTGGGGTAGTTCAGATGGTTCAGGTGGAACATCCAAATCTCTTTTCCCAAACAACATATGCCAGGGAATCATAAACTACCAAACATTGTGAGTGACTGTTATCCAATTCTGAAAGTGAGACTTTCTACTTTAGTAGCAGAAATCAAAATTGGGTGTGAGAGAATCATCATTAGGTACCAACACCATTTCAAGTTGAAGCCCCACTTTCTCTTGCTTCCGCTAAAAGTATGGGCATCATCTCTTTTTAGTTTACAAACATTTGATTGTATATTACCTTAATTCCCAAATTGACTCTACAAAGTAGGGCAGTATTCCTTATTTTGAAGATTGATGTGGTTTGGCTGTGTCCCCACCCAAATCTCATCTTGAATTCTAGTTCCCATAATCCTTACGTGTCATGTGAGGGACCCGGTGGGAGGTAATTGAATCATGGGGGCAGTTACCCCCATGTTGCTATTCTCATGATAATGAGTGAGTTCTCACGAGATCTGATGGTTTTATAAGGGGCTTTTCCTCCTTTTGCTCAGCACTTATTCTTGCTGCTGCCATGTGAAGAAGGATGTGTTTGCTTCCCCATCTGCCATGATTGTGAGTTTCCTGAGGCCTCCCCCAGCCACAATGAGCTGTGAGTCAGTTAAATCTCTTTCCTTTATAAATTACCCAGTCTCGAGTATGTCTTTATTAGCAGTGTGAGAATGGACTAATACAAAGATAAATACCCAGACTTAGGAATAAGACTTTGACTATAAATCCTAGGTTCCTTTCAATGTATTTTTCCCACACTGCCTACTTCACAAACGGCAGTGATGAGTCAAACTATGTCGTAGGATGAGAGGCCCTGAACCATATAATAATGAAAACAATGGAAGAAAGTGGGGCCTGTAATCCCAGTGACTCAGGAGTCTGAGGCTGGAGGATTGCCTGAGGCCAGAAGTTTGAGACCAGTCTGGGCAACCTAGCAAAACCAAATAAAGAAATTATCTGGGCACAGTGGCATGTGCCTGTAGTACTAGCTACTCTGGAGGCTGAGGCCAGATGATCGAATTCCTTGAGCCCAGGAGTTCCAGGCTGCAGTGAACCATTATTGCACCATTGCATTCCAGCCTGGGCAACAGAGTGAGACACCAACTCAAATATATATATGTGGAAATGGAAATGATTCACCTGCAGAAGGTGTGAAAGTTGCCAGAATCAAAATGGAGTCACTGCATTAAAAAACAAACAAACAGGTCAGGTGCGTGGCTCAGGCCTGTAATCCCAACACTCTGGGAAGCCAAGGCAGGTGGATCACCTGAGGTCAGGAGTTTGAGACCAGCCTGGCCAACATGGTAAAACACCATCGCTACTAAAAATACAAAAATTAGCCAGGCATGGTGGCATGTGTCTGTAGTCTCAGCTACTAGGGAATCTGAAGCAGGAGAATCGCTTGAACCTGGGAGGCAGAGGTTGCAGTGAGCTGAGATTGTGCCCTGCATTCCAGCCTGCAACAGAGTGAGACTCCATCTCAAAAAAACAAAACAAAAACCAACCAACCAAACAAACAAAGCCAGAAGGCCATGAAGGGAAGGTTCTTATGCATAAATGCCTGACAGCAAAAACTACCATAAAAGACTACAAAAATCACAACCTTATGTGTGCCATTGTAACCTTACACACACACACACACACACACACACACACACACACACACACACACACACACACTCTTCAAGGACATCTGCTTAGCAACTGCCTGTTCAACCTCAGACTGCTGCCACCCTTGTTATTGATCCTTGTAGCCAAGAATAGTTATCCCAAAATGATATGTAATCCTCCTCAATTTTCCTTTAAAAACCTTTATCTCTCTTCCCTTCCTGAATATGCAGTTTACTGTGGCATGTGCATTCCCATTGCAATGCTCTATTGCTGAATAAATATTTTCTTTTAGAGAGAGCCTCTCTCTATTTATTTAGGTTCGCACAGGGAAGACAATGGGGACGTGATGACTCTCTTCAGTTACATGGGAGAGAAATTAAACTGTCTGGTGGCTGGGTGCAATGGCTCATACCTGTAATCCAAGCACTTTGGGAGGCCACCACAGGCAGATTGTTTGAGCCCAGGAGTTCAAGACCAGCCTGGACAACATGGTGAAACCCTGTCTCTACAAAAAGTAGAAAAATTAGCCGGGTGCAGTGGTGTGCACCTGCGGTCCCAGCTACTCAGGGGGCTGAGGCAGGAGAATTGTTTGATCTGGGAATCAAGGTTGCAGTGAGCCGAGATTGTGCCACTGCACTCCAGCCAGGGTGACAGAATGAGATCCTGTCTCAAAAATAAACAAAATAAATTATTCTCTGAGGTACCAGAGGCATAGTTAATGAGCTGAAGACAAAGGAAGGCAAAGTTGAGATACATATGTGTGTGTGTATGTGTGTGCATATCTTAAATATATGTATCTAATATACATATCTTCCTATATATAATATATATGTATATATCTCTGAATATATATAAAATAAAGCTTTCTGAAACATAATTACTTGAGTGATAGTAAGTTTTTCATCACTGAAGGTATTCCAATAAAGTTTGAATGTTACAGAAAAGATTCAGTAAAATGACTTTTAAGATATGTTTTGGGCTGGGTGTGGTGGCTCACACCTATAATCCCAGCACTTTGGGAGGCCAAGGCAGGTGGATTACGAGGTCAAGAGATCAAGACCATCCTGGCCAACATGGTAAAACCTCGTCTCTACTAAGAATACAAAAAAAAATTAGCCGGACGTGGTGGTGCGTGCCTGTAGTCCCAGCTACTCAGGAGGCTGAGGCAGGGGAATTGCTTGATACTGGAAAATGGAAGTTATAGTGAGCCGGGATCTTGCCACTGCATTCCAGCCTGTCGGTAGAGTGAGACTGTCCCAAAATATATATATGTATATATATATGTGTGTGTGTGTTTTAACCCTGAAATTCTAGGATGAGTTCAAGCTGAACACCAAGTATGGCAACAGGGAGATCTGAGGGACCACAAGAAGGGTCCTGTTAGCTCTAAATAATGGTCCATGGGCCAGGAGTGGGGGTTCACACCTGTAATCCCAGAACTTTGGCAAGCTGAGGCGAGTGGATTGCCTGAGCTCAGGGGTTCAAGACCAGCTTGGCCAACATGGTGAAACCCAGTGTCTACTAAAAATACAAAAATTAGCTGGGTGTAGTGGTGGGTGCCTGTAATCCCAGCAACTCGGGAGGCTGAGGTCGGAGAATCACTTGAACCTGGGAAGTGGAGGCTGCAGCGAGCCAAGATTGTGCCACTGCACTCCAGCCTGGGTGACAGGCAGAGACTCCGTCTTAAAAAAAAAAAAAGTGGTCCATGAAGCACTTTCATTTCAGACCCAGTGCCTTAGACCTAGTGTCATCCTGGAAATTGCCATAGCCCTTTCCTTTTCCCACTTGGAGCCTATCACTGCCTCTTAGATTGCCCACTGCTGGACGAGACTCTGGTGTCCTCCCCGACTTCTCTCTCCAGAAAAGTCCACTGCCTTGAGAATGGAGGGAAACAGCCTTGCCTCCCAGGACCACAGCCATGTAGAGTTCCTGTGAATGTGCACAACTCAAGCAGACTTTCCCCACAGCCTATGCCAAAACCCAGGCCAGAGACACCAAGGGTTCCAGCCCAGCTGAGGATTTCAGAACCCAAATAAAGAGCCCAAATAAGGGCTCTCAGGAATGGCTGAGCAATGACTTTTAAAAAAGTGATCAGTAGGCCAGTCTTGGTGGCTCATGCCTGTAATCCCAGTACTTTGGGAGGCTGAGGTGGGTGGATCACGAGGTCAGGAGTTCGAGACCAGCCTGGCCAATATGGTGAAACCCAGTCTCTACTAAAAAAAAGTACTAAAATTGGCCAGGCATGGTGGTGCACACCTGTAGTCCCAGCTATCGGGAGGCTGAGGCAGAATAACTGCTTGAACCCGGGAGGTGGAGTTTGCAGTGAGCCAAGATTGAGTCACTGCACTCCAACCTGAGCGACAGAGCAACACTCCATCTCAAAAAAAAAAAGGGATCAGTAAAGTGAAACAGCTAAAGGTATGCTGAGTCCCAGTGGTGTTTGAAGGGTGCTGGTTGGGGCTTGGGAGAGGATGAGTATTTTTGGGGAGAAACAAGAATGATTTGGGGCCACCTGGATTTGATGGGTCAAGCCAAATAGAAGTGAGTCAGGTAGGCTGCTGCTAAATACAAAGTAGACAAATAGGCTTCTCTAAACAGCATATAGGTGCCATGGATTTGGCTGTTTGTAATAATAGGTGCAGAAAAGCAAGGAACTTAAATTGATCCTAGAAACAATTAGGAATCTCCTTCTACATTTCTGCTGTCAAGTGGTGTAGCAATATTGGCCCAGTATCAGGAAGGGAGGGGGGAGAAATTCTCAATGCAAATACTTTGGCTGCTCCTTCCAGATGAAGTTGATTTTTCAATCCACTCAATGTCTTGGGGGCTCCAAATCTGTCTTATATAAATGATGTGTCGTCTGCACTTGAGAGCATCAGAACAGTGCTGAAAGAGCATTATATGCTGAAAAACTGTATCAATTATTATTACTCTGTCAATCAAGTGGAGGGATGTCCTATGGGATGGAAAATTGAGGCAACTGAGGCAAATATTCAACAAATATGTGTCAAATTACTTTGTTACATATTTCTTTTCTTTTTTTTTTTTTTTTAAAGATGGAGTTTCACTGTGATGGCCAGGGAACTCCTGACCTCAGGTGATCCACCCACCTCGGCCTCCAAAAGTGCTAGGATTACAGGCGTGAGCTACCGTGCCCAGCCCACATTTCTTAAAAATCTATGCAAAAAAATGCAATATACTTACTGAGAATAGTAATGTGAGGTTCGAGGCAAAATAACTCATAGAATTCCAGAAAGGGGGTTCATAACCATCCATGGAGGGTGGACTTGAAGATCTCAAAAAAGTCATAGCTCTTCTCAGAAAAGTGCACAAACACAGACTTATGAAGTTACACAGAATATTTATTTACTTAATTAATATTTATTTCTGAGGTGGAGTCTCCCTCTGTCGCTCAGGCTGGAGTGCCGTGGCGCGATCTCGGCTCACTGCAACCTCTGCCTCCTGGGATCAAGTGATTCTCCTGCCTCAGCCTCCTGAGTATCTGAGATTACAGGCACGTGCCACCACACCCAGCTAATTTTTTGTATTTTTAGTAGAGATGCGGTTTCACTGTTAGCCAAGATGGTCTCAATCTCCTAACCTCACTATCCGCCCACCTCGGCCTCTCAAAGTGCTGTGATTACAGGCATGAGCCACTGTGCCCGGCCTTTTATTTATTTACTTAAAAATAAAGACAGGGTCCACGAGGCTGAGGCAGGAGAATTGCTTGAACCTGGGAGGCGGAGGTTGCGGTAAGCCAAGATCGTGTCGCTGCACTCCAGCCTGGCAACAGAGTGAGACTCCGTCTCCAAAAAAAAAAAGTCAGGATGACAATTATCCTTGACAAAGTAAGTACTGACTAGAATGGGGCAGTCTTCTGGGGTGCATTGATTTCAGTTTGTGAAAATTAATTGAGCTGTAAAATTTTAATCTGTATAATCTGAGTTTTTGGTATGTATGTTATACTTTAATTAGAATTTTTTAAAAAAAGAATGTTTTTTTTTTCAGTTTCCACAAACAGCATTAAAACAATCCCAAAGTATATAAAATAAAATAAAACTCTAATGCTGTGCAGAAGTATATTATTAGGTTGGTGCAAAAGTAATTGCGGTTGTTGCCATTGAAAGTCATGGCAAAAAAATGTAGGTGCCATTTGGCTTTTCAAAATTTTTAACTGTGATATAGTGCTTCATATGGTGTGCAGGGAAAACTCTAACCATGTTTTTGTCACTCTCACAGCACAACAATCATTAGTGCAGAAGGTTTCTGTGACCAGATGTTGGAGGTAGTTTCCCCACACAAGCGGCGGACAGCAGCTGGGTGTCCTCTAATTTATTTCTGACACTATCTACCCAGAGACAGTGTCAGATCCCACAGGTTGAGGGCTCAGTCCCCAAGACTGCCCACTCCCCAACACTGGTCACAAGTCCGGGCCTCTGGAACCAACTGGCTACAAGTTGGGGTTCTCATGACCCCCTCTTTGAGTTTGATTAATTTGGTGGAGTGGCTCACAGAACTCAGGGAAACACATTTACCAGTTTGTTACAAAAAGTATTACAAAGGATATAGATGGCTGGGCACAGTGGCTCATGCCTGCAATCTCAGCACTTCGGGAGGCCAAGGCGGGTGGACTACCTGAGGTCAGGAGTTGAAGACCACCCTGGCCAACACAGTGAACCCCCCACACCCTGTCTCTACTAAAAATACAAAAATGAGCCGTGCGCGGTGGCCCACAACTGTAATCCCAGCTACTTGGGAGGCTGAGGCAGGAGAATCACTTGAACTGGGGAGGTGGAGGTTGCAGTGAGCCAAGATCACGCCACTGCACTCCAGCCTGGGTGAGAGTGAGACTCCATCTCAAAAATAAATAAATAGGTAGGGTGCAGTGGCTCATGCCTGTAACCCTAGCACCTTGGGAGGCCGAGGTGGATCACTAAGTCAGGAGGTGGATCACTAAGTCAGGAGATGGAGACCATTTTGGCTGAAATGGTGAAACGCTGTCTCTACTAAAAATACAAAAAATTAGCCGGGTGCGGTAGCACATGCCTGTAGTCCAAGCTACTCGGGAGGCTGGCGCAGGAGAATCACTTGAACCTAGGAGGCAAAAGTTGCAGTGAGCCAAGATCGCACCACTGCACTTCAGCGTGGGTAACAGAGACCCTGTCTCAAAAAATAAATAAAAACAAAAATGAAATAAAATGAATTAAAAAAAAAAAGATACAGATGAAGAGACACATGGGGCAAGGTATGGGGAAAGGGATGCAGAGCTTCCAAACCCTCCCTGGGGTACCACCCTCCAGGAACCTCCACGTGTTCAGGTATCCTGAAGCTCCCAGAAGTCTCTTGGGTTTTTATGGAAGCTTCAAGACCTCAGCATTCCTTCCCCCAGGGCATAGGGGGAGCCTCTCTGGGGAGGATCTTAAGACCCACAATCTGAAAGCCTGGAAAAGATTAGAGTCCTGCCTTGGGGCAGGTGAAAAGAGGGCAGGAGGAGGAGAGATTCTATTTCCTGAGGCCTAACACACCCCCAATATTACAACAAAACACTAACAAGGGCTATGGGAGTTATGAGCCTAGAACTGTGGATGAAAGCCAATGTCTATCATAACACCACATGTGGCACAGTAGACATCTGGTATTTTTGTCTGCCCTATCTACATTTTCTTACCTGTTATGAAGCCTCAAATTTCCTTGGGAAACTACTTGTGTTAGTTTCCTATTACTGCTGTAACACATTAGCAACAACTTAGTGACTTAGATAAAACACAAATTTATTCTTACAGTTCTGTAGTTTAGAAGTCTGACACAAGTTTCGCTGGGCTAAAAATTAAGGTGTTGGCAGGCCTGTTCTCCTTTCCGGAGGCTTTAGAAGAAAATCCGCTTCCTTGCCTCTTCGCTGCTAGAAGCCACCAAGATTGGTCAGTCTGTGATCTCCGCCTCAGTCTTCGATGTCGGCAATGTTGCCTCCCCCAGACCATTCTCCTGCTCCTATCTCTAACACTCTTCTCTCTTCCTTTTCCATTTTTAATGGCACTTGTGATTAAATTGGGCCCAGCCAAAAATCCAAGGTACTCTCCCCATTTTTTGCTTTGTCCTTTTTTCTTCTAAAATGTCCCTATTTTAATGTCAGTTGATTAGCACCCTTAATTCCTCTTTGCCATGTGACAGGCCAAATTCACAGGTTCTGGAGACCTGCCTAAAAGTGACACTAACAGAAGCAGTGAAGGGTGAAGAGAGAGACCAAATCTCATGACTTCGTTAGAGCTCTTTGATCTGACTGTGGCGGAACCAGAAACGTCTCTGGGCTTTTCAGTTACTTGAACCTTCTCCTCTTCAGTCAGTTTGGGTTGGAGTCCCCAAACTTGCAACTGAGAGTCTTGATTGTTACATATGATAGCATGCATTATGTCTGATGTTGAATACATGTATTTTTGTTTTACTTTACTGGCAATAAGTACATACTAAAGGAATGATGAATATGAGAAAATCAAGAGACACATCAAACTTCAACATCCAATAATGGTAGAAAAGGTCATTTGGACCACTCTCCTATCAAAGAAAACGGAAAAAGCTGGAGATCGTGCCACTGCACTCCAGCCTGGGTGACAGAGCAAGGCTCTGATTCAAAAAAAAAAAAGAAAGAAGGAAAGAAATCCATACCTAAGACACATCAAAATGACACTGCAGAGCTGGGCGTGATGCAATGATCAGAGTAGGGGATCCTGATGTCGCTCAGTGGCGGTGGTATAGTTCGGTGCAATGGTGGCCAGGCTGTGCTTCCAGCAGGGCAGCAATGGTGGTGGGTGCTGGCAGCTTCCTGATCTTTGGGCATCCTCTTCTCTTTGACTCATCAGCCTTCCTGACATTACTACAGACACCTTCCACTAAATCCCTCTTTGCTAGAAATATCTAGAGTTGTTTCTGTTTTGTGTTTTTTTGAGACAGAGTTTCAGTCTTATTGCCCAGGCTGGAGTGCAATGGCACGATCTTGGCTCACTGCAACCTCCGCCTCCCAGGTTCAGGCAATTTTTGTATTTTCAGTAGAGATAGGGTTTCACTGTGTTGGTCAGGCTGGTCTTGAACTCCTGACCTTGTGATCTCCCTGCCTTGGCCTCCCAAAGTGCTGAGATTACAGGCGTGAGCCACCAGGCCTGCCCCCCCAACTTTTTTTTTTTTTAAAGTGAATCCTGACTGGAATACTATAAAAAAGAAACATTCCCCAAATAAGGAGTTAATTGGATATTAAAAACGTGAAAGCGGAAATAAAAAATTCAATTGAAAAGTTAGAAAATAATGTTGATGAAATCACCCTGAAAGTAGGGAAAAACAAAATAAAAAAATAAAACAAGGGCG
Source organism: Plecturocebus donacophilus (assembly GCA_004027715.1). NCBI lineage: Eukaryota > Metazoa > Chordata > Mammalia > Primates > Pitheciidae > Plecturocebus > Plecturocebus donacophilus. The sequence continues at coordinate 12,601 of PVKP010020026.1, read as the reverse complement.
TGGTGGTAAGCACCTATAGACCCAGCTACTTGGGAGGCTGAGGTTAGGGGAATGCTTAAGTCCAGGAATTTGAGGCTGCAATGAGCTATGATTGCTCCACTGCATTCCAGCCCGGGTGACAGAGCGAGACCTTTCTCTCAAAAATAAATACAGCCAGGCATGGTGGCTCACATCTGTAATCCCAGCACTCTGGGAGACCAAGTCAGGCAGATTGCTTGAGCTCAGGAGTTCGAAACCTGCCTAGGCAATATGGCAAAACCTTGTCCCTACAAAAAATAAAATTAAATTAAAAATTAAAAAAAGAAATTAAAAAATATGTAAAACAAAAACCCGGCTGGGCACAGTGGTTCATGCCTGTAATCTCAGCACTTTGGGAGGCCGAGGCAGGTGGATCACAAGGTCTGGAGTTTGAGACCAGCCTGGTCAACATGGTGAAACCCTGTCTCTACTAAAAATACAAAAATTAGCCAGGCATTGTGGTGCGGGACTGTAATCCCAGCTACTCGGGAGGCTGAGGCAGGAGAATTGCTTGAACCTGGGAGGTGGAGGTTGCCGTGAGCTGAGATCGTACCACCACACTTCAGCAAAAAAACAAAAAATCTAACAACATTATAAGGTCTCAAAATTGATAGTAAACTGTAACAATATTATGTAACAACATCATGATGTAAACCACTTATTCTCATGTTATCATATAGATACTGTGTGGTGCTGAGAGCATGCATCCTGCCTGGCATTTGAATATGATGTACAGGTACTGCAGCAATATAGTGGTTAGTACAATTTCAAGAGAGCTGAGAAGTGTCAATATAAAGAAAACTAGAGGAAGAGTATACTCTTCTAACTGATGACACTGACAAGAACATTAAATATACTTTTGGCTAGATAAGCTTTATTCAAATGCCTGCATAAGTTGATGTTAAACAGGAAGAGATTTTTCTAAAGGCTTAAAATTTATTAAACAGGCAGGGTGTGCGGTGACTCACATTTGTAATCCTAGCACTTTGGGAGGCCGAGGCCGGTGGATCACTTGAGGTCAGGAGTTTGAGACCAGCCTGGCCAACATAGTGAAACCGCATCTCTACAAAAATACGAAAATTAGCCAGGCATAATGGTAGATGCCTGTAATCCCAGCTACTCAGGAGGCTGAGGTAGGAGAATTGGTTGAACCCGGGAGGCAGAGGTTGCAGTGAGTTGAGATTGCACTATTGCACTCCAGCCTGGGCAACAGAGCGAGACTTTGTCTTGGGGGGAAAAATTATTAAACAACAGAACTTGGTGTTTCTCTTTAATCTGTCTCTGAACTCAGGTGACTGACACATCATTATTAGTAGTCTCCCCTCACTAATCATTTTCACCACATACAGATCTCATATCTTTGGGTGACACTTTCCATGTCTCTGGAAATCTTTTAAATGGCTTTCAGTTACAACAGAAGGGCAAGGTTTTTTATCTGGTCATACAGAGGCAAAACCACATCCCTCACTTATCTTGTTTAAATTGTGTCTGTCTGCAAACAGTATACAAACAAAGAATTTATTGTTAACATATAAAAAGTACAGTATAATCTTTATGCTATAGGAGTAACTCCATTTTCATTAAATAATTATTTTGACTTTTATTATCTCTCTACAAAGAAACTACAAAAATACATGTAAAAGCATCAAAAAAAGTACTTTAAAATCCTGAACTGATATGATACATCTTCTATAATTTACAAGAGTAAAATGTTAAATTCTACAAGTTAGAATTTCTGAAATGATTTTGACAGGAATTGACTAGAAGGAACCAGAACATCAAAGCTTACAGATCTTCTATTCATCCTCGATTAAGTTTATGAAAAGCTCCACATCTGTGGACAAGCACAGGCCACTCAGTCACTTGATGCTGCCACTAATGGTGAGGCTACTCTCAAGGGCAGAGGTCTATATGCTGGATATGCCCAGCCTTCCACGCAACTGATCAAAGTGGTCTTCTCTTATTTTTTCCCTTATGTGTAAAATAAAAGTACAAATGTACATATGGTAAAAAATGCAAATAGTACAGACAGATCTAAAATAATAAGTACATATCCTTTTCTCCCATACCACAACAAATCTGATGTTTTCAAAATCCTCAAAACATGAGTAACTCACAAACTAAAGTCAACCTTGGAGTCTCTTTATCTGAAAATTATTTTCAGGCCTTAGGAACGATGTTGATTGTCTCATATATTACCTGTGTTACAGAGGAAAGTCATGCAGTCTTCTTCTCAAAAAAAAAAAAAAAAAAAAAGTTTAAAGCAACATACACACACTGTTCAGAGACAGCAAAGTCCAGACCATATCGCAGACTCCACTGGGTCTAGTCACAGCTCCAGAGAGTCCCTGGCATCATTCCTGAAATTAAGGAAGCACACTTATTAACAAACCATTTTCAAAAGTAAGAAAATTTTCTCTAAATCAAAAGGAGGTCATCTGATTCTTGTAATCTCAACACTTTGAGAAGCCAAGGCAGGAGTTGCAGTGAGCCATGATGGCACCACTGCACTGCAGCCTGGGTGACAGAGTGAGACCCCTGTCTCATAAAAATAACAACAACAAAAAGAAATTGGGGTCATCTGTCCATTATTTAATAGAAAGATAGCTTTATCTAACATTGTACAAAAGGGCACAAGCCACATAGTCCCATGCAGTCAAAACTAGATCAAACCTTTACTAGAGAACAAAGGTTAGGGGAGGTGGCGAGGAACTAGGGATGGAGACAGGAAATTTCTTGAGAAATTCCAGCCCCAGTCATGAGAAAGCGGCTGCACTTACCCCCTGGCTGAGTAGGAAAGACTGACAGAAACACTAGGTGCAGGAGCTTAGCCGAGTCCCTCCTCAATGCCCCGGATCCTCCGGGCCAGTTGCACATCCTTTGGGAAGAGAGTAACTCGGCCGGCATGTAAGGCGAGGAGATAGGCGTCCTCAAAGAGATGAACTAGAAATGCTTCTGCCGCCTGGAGACAGAAAGAGGAAAAGAATGACAGACACAGATGAAGGGGCATGAGCTGCTTTTTCTTGGAGACTCGCTAAACTTAATCTCTGAGGGCTCAGAGGATTGTAGGGAACTGTTCACAGAATGCGACTGAACTTTGCTAGGAAATTCTGCTATCACCACACAGAATCCAGCCTCCAAACCCTCAGGGGTTACCTTGTTGTTCTTTTCCAGGGGGTCAGATTCAGCATGTGACACTCCAGTCAGCCTTGGAGAATTCTAGGCTGCTGCTTTCTCCCACTCAGCCCTCACCCAATCGTGCCTTGGCACCTTCTTACCTCTTGTAGGGCCAATAGGGCCTGGGCTTGCCAATTGAAGTCCACACCACGAGTGAATTTAACACATATTTCTCTTGCCTATGAAGGAGTGGGGATGGAGAGGGTTGGGAGTAACAGAAGAGAGATTCAAGGAACAATGCTGCTCTCCTTAAGTTCCAGGGAATCCTCCTTTCCATGACTTTTTCCTGGCCCTTATCTTAGGACCTAATTAGGAGCAGGTGTTAACTTCTGGGAGCTTAGGAACCCGCAGATCTCTCAGTGGTGATGGAGAAGTCACCAGTAATTGGGTGATGGAGGCAATCTCCAGGGTAGGGAAAGGGCTCCAAGGGTGGACAAATAGGAGTTCCTATTGATACAGTCAAAAACTACAGGCAGTGGGGGTTAGAAATCAATTCCATTAAGAATTACAAGGTGCTCTTAAAGGGCTCATGTTTTCAGAAATGAAGATTTCCCCTACCAGATTAGAGAAGAGGTCCCCTGACCATTTAGGTAAGAGACAGTAGGGTCCCTACTACCTGGGAAAATTTGAAAAAGGAGGGTGGCATGGGGGTTGGCGGGAAGCTCCCAGAGCTCACCAGGCGGCTGAAGGGTAACTTCCTTAACAAGAGGTGTGTGCTCTTCTGAAGCTTTCGGATCTCCTTTAGCCAACCTTGTCTTCGATAACTGCGTGGACGTGAGGAAGCGCCTAGGCAAAAAAAGGGTAAGTTTAGTGGACAGTAGGTGGTGCCTCTCAGCTTGGCTGAGTCAGGTAAGCTGTCAAATTGCTAGACTATATTTATGTGCCTCCACTCCACAGAGCAGGGATTTTTGTCTATTTTATTAGGTTGGTGCAAAAGTACTTGCAGTTATGCGAAATGCATACTTACTTCTGTACCAATCTGATATTCAGTTATTTTGCTGCTATCTTCAACAACTAGAAAACAGCAGATAGGTGCTAAATATCTGTTAAATGAATGAGTGAATGATCCTTTGCAGTTTATTTTATTTACTTATTTATTTTTTTGAGACAGAGTTTTGTTCTTGCTGCCCAGGCTGGAGTGCAATGGCATGACCTCGGATCACTGCAACCTTTGCCTCCCAGGTTCAAGTGATTCTACTGCCTCAGCCTCCCAGGTAGCTGGGATTACAGGCATGCACCACCACACCTGGCTAATTTTTTTGTATTTTTAGTAGAGATGGGGCTTCTCCATGTTCGTCAGGCTGGTCGCGAACTTCTAACCTCAGGCGATCCTCCCACCTCAGCCTCCCAAAGGGCTGGGATTACAGGTGTGAGCCACTACACCTGGCCTTGCAGTTGCTTTTAAATGCTAACTCTTCCATGAAGACTTTCCCGAATGCTGATCCCTTCCAAACAGATGGGTGACTGCCTCCCTCTGGGCTTTGCAGGACTTTGTACAAGTCTTAGACCCTTCCCACCTAGATTGGAAGCTCAGTTATTTTGTTTTTAGATCTTGGTTTGTTTTTTACAGTTGAAAAGAATCTGAGAGACTGTCTAGTACAATTCCCTTATCTTGATTATCCTGAGGCCCAGTGAGGTGAAGACGGTTGGCCAGCCCTTATTAGTGGCCAAGCTGAGACCTGTGTAAGGAGTGGCCTAACTCAGTGCCAGTGTTAGGCACCTGGGCTGTGGAGTCAGAAACCTTGGTTCAAATCCTGGTTCCAACAACAACAACAAAATAAAAGAATTGTAAAAACATTCCCAAAAGTAGAACTCAATAAAAGCCAAATTCTCTAATCAGAAATTTAAAAACCCATGAATAAAAACATCCGTTTCTTCTAAGTAACCCTGTGTTGAAGAGGAAACTTAATTAAGTCAGATTAATTAGAAATGAATAACAATAAAAAGCCCATATCCCAAACCTTATGAGATACAGCCAAAATAGTACTAGAGGAAAATGCATATCCTTAAAGTGTACCTATTAGAAAACAAGAACACTAAAAGATATCTGAGCTAAGCACTCAACTTAAGTATTAGAGAGTTATTAAAGTAAACCAAAACAAGATAGAACAAAATAAATATTAGATAATAAATTAGTGAAAACGAAAGTTAAAGAAAAAATGGTATAGTTGCCCTATAATTACAACCAAAGACCAAGATGAGTGAACTTCTGAAAAGTTGAACAAACAAAAATAACATTTTGAAGGATAAATTTAGTTTCAGAAATGTTATTCGAGATCCAGCTAAGAAAAAAGACTCCATACCAAGTCCAATAGAAGGCGTTTAATACAGTGAACTAATCACAAAGTGTCAGAAGAGCTGCAAGAGCAAGTGGGAAGGTAAGACAATCCAGAGTTGGCCTGTGCCAGGCAGCCAGCAGAGGAGACCATCCCTGGCTGAGGTTAGAGAACAAAGGCCAATGAAACACAGCAGTGTCCAGGAGACTGGTGACATTTCAAAGAGGGAGGATCCATACCCTGGAGACAAGCTACTGACACCTCCCTCCCTCCCCACCACCAGTTAGCAACCCACAGTCACTGGAGGCAGTCTTTCATAAACAGATGTAGGGCCGGGTGTGGTGGCTCACGCCTCTAATCTCAGCACTTAGGGAGACTGAGGTGAGATCGCCTGAGGTCAGGAGTTCGAGACCAGCCTGGCCAACAAGGCAAAACCCCATATCTACTAAAAACACAAAAATTAGCCAGGCATGGTGGTGGGCACCTGTAATCCCAGCTACTCAGGAGGCTGAGGCAGGAGAATCGCTTGAACTCAGGAGGTGGAGGTTGCAGTGAGCCAAGATCACACCATTGCACTCCAGCCTGAATGACAAGACTGACACTATGTCTGAAAATAAATAAATAAATAAATAAAATTAAAAATAGACATAGCAGAATCTTCTCAGAAAATGTGAGGATGAACACAACTAAAGATCATCCAGCAATTTAAGAAGGTCATTCCAGCTATTGTGTAAGGAAAGAGCTGGAAAGGGAAAAGAGGAAGTGAGACTGTCTCTAAAATTAAAGAAAGAATACCAGACAAAGGGGGTAGGACTGCCAAGAAGTGTTGAGTGCCCATGAAAGAGAATACCATGAAAGAGAAGAACCCAACTCAACAAACAAATAACCAATACCAGAGGAAATTGAGTTACTAGAGAAAAGAGATAGAAACTTTGAGAAAAAAATGGATAATAACCTCAGAGAGTTAACAGAGATACAAAATTCATGACCCAAGAACAAGTGGTTATGAAATGTAACCAATTAGAGAGATCATGGAAAAGAACTGGGATCAAAATGTAGTAGTTGGGTCTTGAAATGCCAACATGAGGAGATGGAATTTAATCCTAAAGTAATGAGAAGCCAGGGAAGAGTTTTTAGCAGGATAGAGATGTCGAAGGTCATTCCAGCTATTATGTAAGGAAATAACCGGAAAGGGATAAGAGGACGTGGCGCAGTAGCTGATTAGGAGGCTCTCACAGTTGCTCTTGGGAGATGCTAGTGGCTTGGACTAGGCTGGTGGGAGTAGAGACGGTGAAAATGGAGTGATTAAGGATGCAGTTTGGAAGTAGAATCATCTGAACCTGCATCTGTATTGGAGATGGGGGTCTCCAAGGCTCATAGTTTGAACTGGGTGGGTGATTGTGCCATTTATTGAAATGGGGAAATTGAGGATGAAGGGGCTAGAGGGGAGTAACCAGAAGTTCAGTTTGGGGTGTGTTAAGTTTAACATAACCAAGAGCATTTAAGTAGAAAGGCAGTTAGATATAGGTATCTGGGGTCAGAGGAGAGATCCAGGTATATGTAAACTTGAGAGCTGTCAAGTAGGAGTGGTATTTAGAGCCATGGAGGAGATGAGATCATCTAGGGAGGGGGTAGAAAGGAAAAGGATGTCAAGGAAGTCCAATAGCAAGGAGCTGGAGGGAGGCAGCATAGGCAGTGAAGAATGATAAGCAGAACTGCCAGAGTGCACAGTGGCATGGAAGCTTAGGGAAGAGCACGCTTCAAGGAGAAAGAGGCCCACTGTGTCAAATGCTTCTGGGACACAGTAAGAACACAGACCTGCCTTCTGGATTTGGCAATACAAAAGGTGCTGGTGACCCTGACAGGTGTAGTTCAAGGGGTAGTGGTTGTGAGGAGTCAGATTGGAGTGGGTTGTAGGGTCACTAGGATGGAAGGAATCAGACACAGTGTGTGTAGACCTAACTAAGTCTGGCTATTTTAAAAGGATAGCTATGAAGGGGAAGTAGAGAGAAATGGGAGGTATAGGGAGGTAAGAATGTAGGGTCAAGGAAACACCCCTGCACCTTCTCTTAAGATCATAAATACTAGAGCACATTTGCCAATGCTATTGTGAAGTGTCTGGATTTATCTAAGCACAGGTAGAAAGGACAACAGAAAGCTCCTCTGTAGGTGAAAGAAGGATATGACCAAGAGCCCATGTAGAAGGAGGGGTGGCTTTGATAGGAAGGGGGACACTTAGTCAAGGCCATCATTAGCTAAGAGTGAGTGGGGGGAAGGGAGGTGTAGGAAGTCGAGGAGGGAGAAAAAGGTATGAAACAGTCATGAGGGCTGGGCATGGTGGCTCACACCTGTAATCCCAGTACTTTGGGTGGCCGGGGCAGGCAGATTATGAGGTCAAGAGATCAAGACCATCCTGGTCAGTATGGTGAAACCTCGCCTCTACTAAAAATACAAATATTAGCTGGGCATGGTGGCGCACACCTGTAGTCCCAACTACTTGGGAGGCTAAGGCAGGAGAATCACTTGAACCTGGGAGGCGGAGGTTGTAGTAAGCCAAGATCACAGCACTGCACTCCAGCCTGGTGATATAGCAAGACTCCGTCTCAAAAAAAAAAAAAAAAAAGAAAAAGAAAAAAAGAAATAGTCATGGAGAGAATGGAAAAGCAAGAATTCCAGACAAAGACCAGGCATGATGGCTCATTCCTGTAATCCCATCATTCTAGAAGGCCTAGGAAGAAGAACCACTTTAGGCCAGGAGTTCAAATCCATGCTGGGAAATATTTTTGTAGAGACAAAACATTTTGAAGCAGGAGGATCACATGAGCCCAGGAGGTCAAGGCTGCAATTAGCCAAGACAGCACCACTGCACTGCAGCCTGGATGACAAAGTGAGACTCTGTCTCTAAAATTAAAGAAAGAATACCAGACAAAGGGGGAAGGACTACCAAGAAGTGCTGAGTGCCCATTTGAGAGAAACCTTCCATTTAACCAGGAGTAGAAGGATGCTTCTACCTTGGAAAGAAACAGCAAACATCATACGTAATATTCCTGTTAAAATTACAAACGAGACAAAGATGGTCGAAACACTGCTCTTGGTGAGTCTCAGGGCCTTACTAATACCATACAGTAAGAAATAAAATGTGTAGAAACAAAAATGGAAGACTCAAAAGTTATTTGCAGATGACATAATAGTCGACTTAAAAATTCCAACTGAAGCAGCTAAAAGACTATTAGGATGAATGAGAATTCAGCAAGTCGGCTGGATGCAAAGGTTAAATACTCATGTTTTGGGAAAGAAAAAAAATCGCATTCGCAACAGCAACATCTAGAAAAACCTACTCTAGACTAGGCAACGTGGCAAAACTCCATCTCTACTAAAACTACAAAAAATTAGCCTGGCATGGTGGTACATGCCTGCAGTCCCAGCTACTCAGGAGGCTGAGGTGGGAAAATCACCTGAGCCTGGGAAGTTGAGGCTATAGTGAGCCTTGATGGCATCACGGCACTCCAGCCTGGGTGATGGGTCTCAAAAAAACACAAAAAACCAAAAAGCCTATAGGCACAGTGGCTCATGCCTGTAATCCCAGCACTTTGGGAGGCCCAGGCAGGAGGATCACTTATTTGACAGCAGTCTGGGCAACACAGGGAGACCAAGTCTCTAAAAGAAACAAACAGACAAATTTACAATACACTTTCCCCATCTTCTTCATAGCTATGTAGCAAGGGTTAAGAGATAAGTAAAGCAGCTATCGCCACGCGTGCCGTACAGTATCTGCGTCCTCCTGCCCGTGTTTCCCATCCACCAGCACACCATACAGACAATAAAGACACAGACTTCGGCCTCTCTTTCCCGGACACAAGTTCTGGAAGGGAACAGAGTGAGCAGCGCAGAGGGCCTCGGTTCAAGGTCTAAACAGCCTCTCCCGGAAGGGAAAAAAACCTGAAAGACGCCTCCTAAGAGGACTGCAGTTTGAAATCGTCACTGAAAGCAGTCAATACTTTTGCAATTTAAAAAAGCACAAACACAGGATTGGAAATCCCGTGTCCGCCAGAACAAGTTATGTGACTCTGCTCAAGCTCCCTGGCCTGTCTGTGCCTCGGCTTTCTCATTAGCTGTAAAACGCGTACGACTTGAAGTTGAGATAACGCACGAACAGTGGGGACGCAATGCCTGGTTGGCAGTGGGCGCTGGGTAACGGTTAGTCCTAATAAGAAGGCGACGTTAGGAGCTGGCCCTTCCCGCTTTCGGAACCGCCTGCTCCAGTCCCTCGCAGGGCTGGCCCCGCTCGTGCCCGGAGCGGGTGCCGGACAGCGGAACCGCGTTGTCCCCCAGCAGGGGACGGTCACGAGACCGGGACTCGGGAGATCCGGGCTCCGCCTGCGAGCCTCGGTTTTCTCTTCTACGAGACAGGGCCGCGGCCGGTTACCTGAGGAGGGGCCCCGCCGGGAGGGGCCGGGGGTCGGGCTCGCGGTGCGCCTCGTCGGGGCCTCGGGCTTGCGACTCCGGCGGCGCGGGCCCATGGCGCGCCGCGGAGGGTGTTGGCGCCCGACCCCACGGCTCCTGCTAGGGCTGCCGGGTCCAGGGGCAAAAGGCTGGCGTCTGGGTAGGCCCAGAAGGCTCTGGGCCGCGAGCCTCAGAGAAGCCGGTGCTTAGCCGCGTTCCGCGCCGCTCGCGTTCAAATCGCTCGCTCCGCCCACTTCACCGCCAGCGTTTTTTAAAACCCGAATCCAGCGACTCTCAGTGGCTGGCTCTGGAACGCCCCTTACGTAGAGCGACTGCAGGTAGGACCAATGAGAGTACTGGAGGAGACACAAATGGCAGCGGTGATAGGAGGGTAGCGGAGACTGATGGTGAAATCAACCAATAGGTACTTAAAGAAGTGAGATGGGGCAGGGAATTCTCCTGCCCTCGGTTCGCCGATCTGGCTGCAGGTCTTTGCGGGACTGTGCTTATGTCCTCAGGTGCCCTCCGGTCAAAACACCGATGCTCAGTTTGGAACGTGGATGGTGCGTTTGCAGAACGTGCTTCTCTAGTCACTTTCCTCAAACATTTTGTGCTTTGCCCTAGCAACCCAGACCCACAGAGAATGTGACAACCCCATGTCGCGTCTGCGGCCCTTCCGGGAATTATCCATGTACATACTCAGAAGCCAGTTCAACTGCATGAACTTGGCTGATGCTTGGGGTCGCGGGGACGGCGGGATCGGCGGGGCTTTGAGGATGAGATCCGGGCAGGGCAGGCCTCGGCACTATAGCAACGCGATCGTCCCAGAAAAACCCTTTCTTTTCTTTGTTGGGGATAATAAAAATTCAAGTCATGTTCCTGTATGTAGAATATGGGGAATTTTAATTTTCTCATTTTTTCTTTCTTGAATTTTCTAAATGTTCTACAGTGAACGTGTACTCTCTGTAATCAGGAAAAACGTTAGTTATAAAATTAGTGATTTCATGGAACCCTAGTGCATTGCTGGTGGGAGTGTAAAATGCTCCGGCTGCTGTGAAAAACAGTATTAGTGGTTCCTCAAAATATCAAGAATAGAATTACCAGATGATCCAGTAATTCCACTTCTGGCTAAATATCCAAAAGAATTTAAATATAGCCAGGGACTTGAACAGATATTCCCACACCCATGTTGATAGCAGCATTCTTCACAACAGATCTAAGGCAGAAACAGCCTTAGAAAGGAAGGGAATTCTGACAGGTGCTACAACATAGATGAACCTTGAGGACATTATGCTAAGTGAAATAAGGCAGTCACCAAAGGACAAATGCTGGGCCTGGGTGCGGTGGCTCACACCTGTAATCCCAACACTTTGGGAGGCCAAGGCGGGTGGATCACCTGAGGTCAGGAGCTCAAGACCAGCCTGGTCAACATAGTGAAACCCTGTCTCTACAAAATATACAAAAATTAGCCAGGCTTGGTGGTGGGTGCCTGTAATCTCAGCTGCTCGGGAGGCTGAGGCAGGAGAATCCCTTGAATCCAGGATGGGGAGGTTGTAGTGAGCCAAGATCATGCCATTGCCCTCCAGCCTGGGTGCCATCTCAAAAAAAAAAAAGTCCCGGGCAGGGGGTTCATGCCTCTTGCCCCAGCTACTCAGGAGGCTGAGGTGGGAGGATGCTTGAGCCCAGGAAGTTGAGGCTCAGCTGAGCCATGATTGTGCTGCTGCACACCAGTCTGGGCAACAGTGAGACCCTGTCTCAAAAAAAAAAAAAAAAAAAAAAAGGATACTCTATGAGGTACTTGGAATAATCAAACTCATAGAGACAGAAAGTAAAATGATGTTTGCCAGTGAATGGGGGTTTGGGGGAGGAATGGGGAGTTGGTATTTAATAGGTGCAGAATTTTAGTTTGAAAAGATGAAAAATTCTGGACATGGATGGTGGTGATGGTTATACAACACTGTGAATGTACTTAAAGCCTCTGAACTGTACACTTAAAACTGGTTAAAATGGTAAATTCTATGTTGTGTGTGTGTGTGTGTATATATATATATAATATAAATATAAATATAAATATAAATATATATATATATTTCTCCCCCACCCAGGGTCTTGCCTAGGCTTGAGTGTGGTGGTGCAATCACAACTCACTGCAGCCTTGAATTGCTGGACTCACACAGTCCTCTCACTTTAGCCTCCTGAGTAGCTGAGACTAACAGGAATGCACCATCACACACGGCTAATTTTTTCTTTTAATGAGGCTTTCTGGCAAAAACTGGAAAGCCTGCTAGACAAATTCTAAAAGAGCTGTAACCATATCCAGCTAATTTTTTTTTTTTTTAGAATAAAAAGAATGAAAGAGAGAAAGAAAGAGGCAGAGATTTTAGAAAAAGAAAAGGAGAAAGAAAGAAACAGCAAAAGAAAGAAAAAAAGAATGAAAGAAAGAAGAAGAGATTTTAGAAAAAGAGAGAAAAGGAGGAAGAAAGAAACAGCAAAAGAAAGAAAAAAAAGAATGAAAGAGAGAAAGAAAGAGGAAGAGAAAGAGGGAGAGAGAATGGGATTCTTGTTTTATTGCTCAGGCTAGAATACAGTCTAAAAATGGGTATTAAAAACCTCTTTTATGCCAATAATTGTGTTTGACAATGGAGACAGGAAGGAATAGGGGATGAAAATAACAAATAAGCAGCCAA
>PVKP010020025.1:22838-41506 GCA_004027715.1 Plecturocebus donacophilus | reverse complement strand
ACCTGGAACAAGCAAACTTAATAAATATTTACAGAACCTACCACCCCATATCCACAAAACGTATATTTTTTTCAATATTATATCATACCTATTCTAAAAGTGATCACATAATAGGAAATAAATCACTTTTTAGTTTGCATAAGCATTTCACAGATTTAAATGAAATCCTGAGCAATAGAGCAAGATTCTCGTTCTCTCTCCTTCTTTCTCTTTCTTCCTTTTTTCTCTTTTATTCTACTTCTGTCTTAAAAAAAAAAAAAGAATTTGTTTTATGAATTTATGCTCCTGTATTGGGTGTGTATGTATTTAGGATCATTAGCTCTTCTTGTTGCATTGGTCCTTTTACCATTTTGTACTGCCCTTCTTTGTCTCTTTTGATATTTGTTGGCTTAAAGTGTATTTTATCAGAGACTAGGATTGCAACTCCTGCTTTTTTTTTGCTCTCTGTTTGCTTGGTAGATCTTCCTCCATCCCTTTATTTTGAGCCTATGTGTATCCTTGCACATGAGGTGAGTTTCCTGGATACAGCACACTGATGGGTTTTGACTTTTTATGCAATTTGCCAGTCTGTGTCTTTTGATTGGGGCATTTAGCCCATTTACATTTAAGGTTAATATTGTTATGTGTGAATTTGATCCTGCCATTTTGATGCTAGCTGTGCTTTGCCCATTAGTTGATGCAGTTCATTGTATCGATGCCTTTTACCATTTGGTCCATTTTTGTAGTGGCTAGTACTGGTTGTTCCTTTCTGTGTTTAGTGCTTCTTTCAGGAGATCTTGTATAGCAGGCCTGGTGGTGACGAAATCTCTCAGCTATTACTTGTTCATAAAGGATTTTGTTTCTCCTTTGCTTATGAAGCTTAGTTTGGCTGGATATGAAACTCTAGGTTGAAAGTTATTTTCTTTAAGGATGTTGAATGTTGGCCCCCACTCTCTTCCGGCTTGTAGGGTTTCTGCCAAGAGATCTGCTGTGCATCTGATGGGCTTTCCTTTGTGGGTAACCCAACCTTTCTCTCTGGCTGCCCTTAGCATCTTTTCCTTCATTTCAACCCTGGTGAATCTGATGATTATGTGCCTTGGGGTTGCTCTTCTTGAGAAATATCTTTGTGGTGTTTTCTATATTTCCTGGACTTGAATATTGGCCTGCCTTGCTAGGTTGGGGAAGTTTTCCTGGATAATATCCTGAAGAGTATTTTCCAGCTTGGATTCATTCTCTCTGTCACATTCAGGTACACCTATCAAACGTAGATTAGGTCTTTTCACATAGTCCTGTATTTCTTGGAGGATTTGTTCATTTCTTTTTACTCTTTTTTCTCTAATCTTGCCTGCTCATTTTATTTCATTGAGTTGATCTTCAATCTCTGATATCGTTTCTTCTGCTTGGTCGATTTGGCTGTTGAAACTTGTGTATGGTTCGTGAAGTTCTCGTGTTGTGTTGTTCAGCTCCATCAGGTCATTTATGTTCTTCTCTAAGCTGTTTATTCTCCTTAGCATTTCATCAAATCTTTTTTTCAAAGTTCTTAGTTTTTTTGCATTGGGTTAGAACATGTTCTTTCAGCTCAGAGAAGTTTATTATTACCCACCTTCTGAAGCCTATTTCTGTCAATTAATCAGACTCATTCTCCATGCAACTTTGTTCCTTTGCTGTTGATGAGCTGTGATCCCTTGGAGGAGGACAGGCATTCTGGTTCTGGGTGTTTTCATTCTTTTTGAGCTGGTTTCTTCCCATCTCTGTGGATTTATCTACCTGTGGTCTTTGTATTTGGTGACTTTCCGATGGATTCTCTGAGTGGATGTCCTTTTTGTTGACGATGAAGTTATTTCTTTCTGTTTTTTAGTTTTCCTTCTAACAGTCAGGCCCCTCTGCTGTAGGATTTCTGGAAGTCCACTGGAGATTCTGCTTGCCTGGGGATCACCTGTGGTGGCTGCAGAACAGTAAGGGTTACTGCCACTTTCTTCTTCTGTTATTTTTATCCCAGAAGGATATCAGCCAGATGTCAGCTTGAGCTCTCCTTTATGAAGTGACTCTTTGGTTATGAGGGGTTCAGGGAGCTGCTTGAGGAGACAGTCTCACTTATAGGAGCTCAAGTGCTGAGCTGTGAGCTTGGTTGTTCCATTCAGAGCTGCTGGGCAGGTACGTTAAAGTCTGCTGCAGTGGAAGTCATAACCACCTTTTTTCCCAGGTGCTTTGCCCTGGGACAGTGGGGCTTTATTTAGAAGTTCCTGACATGCTGCTGCCTTTTTTCAGACCAGCTCAGGTCCAGCTGTGCTTGCTGTGAAACTCTCAATCTAGAACATTTCAGATTGCTTGTCTTTGTGGAGGGGGGACCTGCTGAGCCAGATCAACTGGCTCCCTGTTTCAGCCACCTTTTTTTCAGTTGAATGGGCATCTTTGTCCACCAGGAGTACTAGGCACCAGTTGAAATGGCTGCCCAGATTTGTGTGAGGTTTTGTACAGAGACCTGCTGGGTTGGCTGAAAGAGCTGTGCTGGAAACTCGTGGTGCTTTTTGGCTTGGGGATCTCCTGGTCTCTGGGCAGCAATAACTCGTTTGGAAATGTGTTCACTCACCCTCTGTGTTGTTCTTGCTGGGAACTGCACTCCACAGCTGTTCCTATTCGGCCATCTTGGATTGGCCAAGCTTTATTTTTAAAAGATAAAATGAATAGACCTGTATATAAAATATAAGAAAACATTAACTTAATAAATTAAAAAATATAAAAAATATAATAAAAATTATCTGTAATGTCATATCCCAAGTATAACTATGTTTGATATTTAGTTTAAGTTTTCATATGTATCTTCATGTCTATATACACATGTATTTATATGTACTCAGATATATTAATTGAGATCATAATGCGTTTGCATTTGTTTATATAAGTGCACATATTTATATATTACGTTTTAGATTCTGTTCAGACTTTTCTGTTTTCTTATTTCCTATGTTACTAAGGTACAATGAATAATTTCATCAGTGGAGATTCTTTGATAGCAAGCATTGGAAACCAACTTTGACTAACATAATCAAAAAAGGAGTTTATCTAAAGGGCTGATGAATGCTCAGGATTGAAAAAACCAGACTTAGAATGAACAAAAGTTAGTCCCAGAAGGGGTTGATTGCAGAGACTGCTTGACAGTTTCATTCAACCGTCCCTTCTGCAGTGAATGAATTTCAGCAAACTTGAGTCCTATTTGCCACTCTTGAGAGAAATTCAAGGTAGAGTGTATCTACTTGGTCAGACTTAGAAAATGAGTCAGGGAGTACAGATCAGGACACATTAACTAATTTTCCAGACTATGTCCAGAAGCAGAAAAGGTAGTTTCTTTTAAAGAAATCAGAAAAATTGTTACTGAAAGAAGATGGGATGAATGGGATGTCCAGATACCCCCAATATCTGCTGCCATGATTTTCTAACTACTTTTTGGTCATTCTTATATCTTCAGTGAGATTTTGAGTTCCTCTAGGGTAGTGATTCTCAACCAGGGGTGATTTTGTGCCCTAGGGAACACTTGGCAATGTCTGGAGACATTTTTAGTTGTTAAAACAGGGGGCATTCCGATTGGCATCTAGTGGGTAGAGACTGAGGATGCTGCTCAACATCCTGCAACACACAGGACAGCCCCACATGACAAAGGATTTTTTGGTTTCAAATGTCAACAGTCTTGATGTTGAGAAACTCTGGGCTAGGTAAGAGTTGGCACATTTTACCTCCTTTTGAGTCCCCTTAGTAGAATTTATTGACACTTTCTGTGAGATTACCATCTCTGTCTCCACTTTGAAAGATGAGAAATGTCAAAACAAAATGGCATATCATTGCATATATGATCTAGCATTCTTCCCTGAAAAATAAATTCCACTGATCAAAAAAGGAAGAGACCTACCTGATCAAAGTAATCTGAAGCTTTTATAAATAAAGTGGATACCATCTGGCTTCTGAATGCTCGGATAAATTCAGGGAAGTGGGAATGAAAGAGGAAGGAAAGACATGGAATTCCACTTTTATAGGATAGATTGTGACTAAATTATCTGGCAGAGAGGAAGAATTTTAGGATGAGTCAGGAGGGTGTGTAGCCAGACTAGCACAATAATATATTTGGGGAATATTGAGAGAAAGTTCTGGCTAAGGAAGGCAGAGGGTGCAACTTTTGGTGAGTTCAGGGGACAGACGGGTGACAAAAATGAATAAAGCTGAACAGAATATGACAATAAGAGTGGTGGAAACTGTCATACCACAAGCCCTGTGTACAGGGGCCAGCCCTTATTCATTATTGGACAGTTATTTTCTTGCAGGAGTAGGGGCCCAGTATTTCTAGATCTTCCAAGCTTCAAGGGAAGCGGGAAATCTGGATTTCATATGTTGCTTACCAATTTGTAAATACTACAAATAAATTATATATTTTTAATAAGCCCTTTGCAGGATGAAGACAATATATTGTAAGTCAAATTTGATCTTCTTCTGCCAGTTTAGCTTCTGAAAGGAGGCCTACTCAGATTATAGAGACTCTTAAACATCAAGGAAGAATACAAATGCACAAGCTTGTAGACTTTGAGACCAAGTGGAAGCCTTATGTAAACACACATTTTAAAAAACTTTATTTTTCTCCTTTACTCCCTTTTCCCTCCAAAGCAGAACTTCTTTTGTGATTGAGAGGGGTTGACTCTCACACACTCCCTCCTGAATCAGTTTGTGCTGCTGTCAGTTTCTCTGCCACTGCCTGTCGCAAGACCACCACCCTTGGTGCCATGACGATCTTTCTACATGGCTCTACCCCATGCTAGAACTCACTTGCTTTTCCTCGTTCTTCTCCAAGTAACACTAAGCCAGGCTGAATGGTAGAGTAGATTTCTGGGGATGGTTCCATAGGCACTAAAGATAATTTCAGCTGAGGTGCACAAGCATGTCCTCACGGGAAGAGAATGGACTCTGGAGCCAGCTGCCTGGCTGCGGATCTCAGTTTTACCTCTCACATCTAATGCTGAGTGACTCTTGTGTGTTACTCTCACCTAAGGGTAGTGTGAGGGTTAAATCCAGCTAGTGCATGGAACTTGCTTAGAATGCTGTTACTGAAAATATATCAGCCCATCTGCACTGAAGGTCATTTCTTAATGGCCACGTTCCCACAAGTATCTAACTTTAGTCATAAACTTACAATGACTCTCAAATATTTTTCTTCTTTCTGGTCCCTTTACCTCCCCCATCTCGCAGTCTATCTGAATTCTTTTTGGTCTTAGCCAGAAAATGACACCATATTCTTCTTCTTGGAAATACTTTATTTTCTTTGTGTTTTGCTTCATCCTCTCTTTCAAGACCAGAGTAGAGAAATCCTCATTTTTAACACTCAAAGTGCATGATGGCTAGAGTTAGGATACTTGATTGCAGGTGACACCAGACATGGTTCAAACAGGCTCAAAAAAGAAATGACATTAATTGGCTCTTGTTACAGAAGAGGTAGAGCTGCAGTAGGACTGATGCCAAGCACAGCTGGGTCCTGCACTAACAGTGTCTTCAAAGCCCCACTTTCTTTCTATCTCCCGACTTCCTCCCATGATATCTGGTTTATCCTAATCCCAGTTCCATTCATGATCCCCACATTGCTGTTACCCATGAGCCACTTTCTCACTGGGAATGCCTCTTTTCCAGCAAAATCCTGAAACTTTTTAATTAAAATCTCTTCACCCAAATGTCCATCCTGTACCAATTACTGTAGCCAGAGAAGTAAAATGCTGATTGGCTTAGTGAAGTCATGTGCTTTGTCCTTAGAGATGAGTGACATGAGAGTCACTGGAACCCTGAAGACCACAGATAGTAATGCGAGCTGTCAGAAGTAGGAAAAGCCACATGCCTATGTATGTGCACAACAGGCCCAAAAAAGTATTCTTTTAGACCATGGTTCTTATATATGAGCTTACATCAGAACCACCTAGAAAGCCTGTTAAAACACAGAATTACGGTCCCATTCCCAGAGTCTCTGATTTCGGATGGGGCCTGATAATTTTTTTCCAATGAGTTCCCCAGACGATACTCATGCTGTCAGTCTAGGAACAGAACTTTGAAAGCCACTGAGTTAGACTGAATCAAACCAAACAGTAAGTGACCCTTTGAAATCAGAACAAGCTACCTTTAGTTGTGATTTTAAATTATGCTTTTTATTTTTATTTTGTTTTTCAAGACACATCAAGCAACCTGGTCCAGGTGCTAAAACAGGTCCATGGAGGTGATTTGACTCCTCCAGGCCCCATAAGTACTTTGTGGCCAAACTTAGAGAAGATCTCTTTTATGACTGCATCATGCTGTCTTTACAGAATGGATGATGGAGCACCATTCCAGGGCATATTATAGAAAGCATCCTGGTAGAAGAGCGGTACTACAGGAACACAGCAAATGTTTCTAAAGTAAATGAAGCAGTTTGGGTACTGTCTCCTATAGTCAAGATTTAGATGGAAATGGGATTCATACCTCAGCTCTGAGATGCATCTTTGCTCTTAGAACAAAGATGGTGCCCTCTAGCTTTTGGGGATGTGTTCTCCTCTGTCCTCATACACACCGGGAAGACAGCAGAGGTTGAACGTCCTGCTTTTGAACAGAGGTTAAGTCTGAAAACAGGATACCTTAGAGAGATTGATTCAAAAGTACTTCACCTTTCACCAAGGTGAGCATTAAAGGAATTAAAAAAAGAATTTGTCTTTGAGAGGCACCCTTTAATAAGGCAGGCCATCTGGTTCCCTGATTTAAAAGATCTTTCCTTGGGGCTCTTGGGAAAGCATGTCTCTCACTTCCTCAGCTTTTCCTTCCTATGGTTTAGGAGCTGCCCAGTAGAGAATTCTCCAAAACCACCTTCCACACTCCCTCAGACACTTGACAGCACTTCTCTGCTCTGAATTAATACTGAGAGTGGAATCCTTATTGTACAAACCCCAGCAGCAAATTTGTAGTTGTCTGCTTCAGTGTGTTGCTGCAGAGAAAGTCATTGTCCATGTGGTGACAAATTCTTTCTTTTCTCCCTCTCTCCTTTTCTTTTTTCCTTCCCGTAGACATTTAGCAAACTTTCCTGAACAAGGGATGCCACAGGGAGAAAGAAGGCTATATAAGGTATAATCCCCAGCCTCAAAGAACTATCGATCTGTCAGAGAACATTAAAACTGATCCTGAATACTTAAAATTCAAGACAAAAGTGGCTAGTAGTAAGCAGAATCCAACATTTTTTATACCACATTACCTTCATATTTTATACAGTCATTCATTTGGTCTTTTGTTATTTCAACATAGAGTTATTAAATTCTATTCTAGGTAGTACAGATACTGTAGTGAACAGGATCAAAAAGGTCTCCTGTAGGGAGTGGGGGCTGTGGTATAAAGAGAACAGGTTCACAGAGAGAGAGTGGCTGGGCAAGCGGGCTTTGGATACTATGAGCATGGAAGGCTTTTCTGAGCTGAGATCTGAAGACAAAGCATGCAAGAATCTTGCTATGCAGGTGGTAGAAAGAGCAAATGCACAGTTCCCTGAGATGTGTTGGCATGCTCAAGAAACTGAGAGAAATCCCATGTGGCTGAAGGATTGTGAACTTCAGAGGAAGAGTGGGTGGTAGAAGAGAGACTGACAAATAGCAAAGGCTACGTCAGGGAGTCTTACATGCCTTAGAAAAGAGCTTGAGTTCATTCTAAGAGTAACGAGAAGGAGCCATTGGAGAATTTTAAGCCAGAGGTAACTCTAGCCAAATAAATTAACAAGGTTCAGGTGTCTGGGACTCCTCCAAATCCCATGATGTCAACATAACCTACGTATGTGCTCAATTAATGCCAATGGAATTGGCTGTGTCCTTTTGTATAAACAGAATATGACCTGCTAACTCCTTACTAAAGTGAGGCCTACTTTAATTTCATTCTTTCTAAGAGAGGTTATAAAATGTTTATCTCAAAAGAGTGTTTAAGAAAGTAGACTTGAGTCATTGACAGTTTTAAAGGTTGGGGCAAAAGTAATCGTGGTTTTTGCAGTTGAAAGTAATTTATTTGAAAGTCAGAGTTTTAGACTGTCTAACCTCTGAAGGCATCAGCTGGGCTATGACAATTTCCAATGAAGAATAATTGGCTTGAATTATCTGTCTTGTTTATCAACAGAGGCATTTTTCACGTCTTCCTTAAACCCCTGAGCTTACCTAGCTTTGATAGGTATGTTGTATGATTTTCCTGCAATGTTATTAGGTCAAACTCCTTAAAATCTCTTTTTCCTGTCTTCATTAATGTCTCAATCTGCAGTACCAGTGGGCATACAGCCCTTTATTCTGATAACATTTCCCTGCTTCTTTTGAGTTATTTGGTTTTTCAGATGAGGAAAGGATTGGTGCATGAAGACACGGTCTGGAGAAAAGCAAGTTATATCTTCTTTTGTCATGTGCTCATAGCAAGCAGGAAAACAAGCCAGTCAAAAACTTCCCCAAAATGTTAAAAAGCATTTTCCCTTTGTGGCCATCAGTTCTTTATTGGTTTCTCTTATTTTTGCACTCCTAGCAAAAGAAAAAAAAAAAACAAAAAGCAGTTTCTAATTTCACTTTATGGACCAATATTTGCAGGTTTCACCTTCCTGACCTTAAAAGATAGTTTCCACATGTCTATCCAGTGTAAGTGCGAGTCCAGCTTGTTTTTCAAAGAGCTCCGAAAGTTTTTTTGCTGCTTAAATGCCAAATCTTGCCATACCGTGAGCTCCAACTTAAATCCTTATTCAAAATAATTGCTGAGTAAAAGTGGTATTTGCACCAATTCCTCCGTAAGTGCAAGCAAAATACAGTCTATGGAATTATGGACGAAGCACTGATTAAGAAGTGACAGCAGAGATTTTTCGATAATGAAGGGAAGAACGGTGGTTGTTTGGAGACCTGCCAGGTTCTTGCAATTAATTTTGCTCAAAAGTCAGCAGGATGCCGTTCTGTGGCCCTGCAGACTGAGTGGGCATTTTGCTTCCCAGATTGGCTGGGACTTGGTTTGATTTTTGAATATGAGAGCTTTTCCCCACCTGTTTTCCTCATCCCTCCTAAAACGCAGCCATTGTTTTCATATGGAAAGAGTCTTCATATCCACTGGGTGAAATGGGAAAGGAGTAATGTAGCAAAATAATAGTGGCCTCCTCCACGTCATCATGACTCAGGAGTCAAGTGTGAATGTGGGTGGTTCTCCACATCCTCACATTAAAATAAAAAAGTAAGTAGTTTGAAACGAGTGGAAAAGTTCAGAGTATGCAATAAACTGAGAGGGCTTACCAGGTCAGGGCTGGCACAGGCTGCAGTTACATTCAAGAACTATTGAGAAGAACAATTTGCCCATCAATGCAAACAAAAATGACAGTTTGCATTGAAACCACTGGGTAAATTTGTTGGGGGAACAGAACATTTATACAATTCAATGAATCTTCCCACAGTTCATTTTTATAGAGAGAAAAAAAGGTACCTTTAAAGCAGAGAAGTTGCCCAGAAACTACCTCACTCATGTAATCCACATTAACAATAGAACAAATTAATATTGTATGCCTCCTGAGGCGCTGAGAAAAACACAATATCACTCACATAGCATTCACGTGTAACTCCAGTCTAATCATAAGGAAACTATCAGACAGACCTAAATTTAAGAATATTCTACAAAACAACTCTCTTGTGCCCTTCAAAAAATGTCAATGTCATGAAAGCCTGTTCCAGATTGAGGGCATGAAGGAGACAAGATAATTAAATGCAGAGCATGACGCTGGATTGAACCCTGGATCAAAGAAAAATTGGTGCAAAGTATGTTATTGGGACGATTAGTGAAACTTGAATATGAAATGTGTATTAGATAACAGTATTATGTCCATATTAATGTCCTGAATTTAATCAATGAATTGGGATTATGTAAAAAAAAATTCTTATTTTCAGGAGATACGTACTGATGTATTTAGGATGAAAGATCAAATTGTCCAGCAAAATAATTGCATGTATATCTACTGCATACATGTATTATATATGTATACATGCATATGCACAGAGAAAAAAGTGACAAAATTAGTGATCTGTGTGTGCAGTGTATTGAGTTAATGAATCCATCTTAGTTAATAGGTGACTATTTTTGCAAGTTTTCTTTAAGTCTGAATGTTTTCAATATTAAAAGTTTAAAAGGAAGCAAGGGAGGAGTGGGTAGGAGGAAAAGAGGGTGGGGTGGGAAGGAGGAGAGGCTTGGAGACACCTGATGCTCATTTGTAAACTATGGTGGGGGTGCTACAGGCACCAGCTGTCCTAGAACCCTTACCTTGGCCTGCCTGATCCCACTGGACATTTGTAAGTTCATGTCACCTGTGCTTTTCTTCATATCCGGACTAGTGGGCAGAGCAAAGGGCATGCTCCCCTCCACTTGGGATTTGGGGAGCCTGATGAGGAATAGAGCAAGCTGCTTCTCCGTCTGGACAGTTCCTCACTCAGTCTGGATCCCATTCACTACGGTTTTGCAGGTCCTTTTAAGGAATTTAGATTCTTTTGGAAGTATCCCATTGGCTGCCCTTCTTCTGAGACATTTCTCTGTTTAATGTTGCTGGGATCCAGCTGGGTAGCTAACCAATCAACACAGGGGTCTTGTCTTTTTATTATGGCCATAGCCCACCTTTTTATCCTCCTAAACTTGCCTTTGACTGTGTGATTTGATTTATTCTCCCCACCTCTGACCCCTCAGTTAAAAAAAAAAAAAGAAAGAAAACAAAGAGCACAAAATTCCTGTCTTTAAAGATCTTGAAATAAAATAACCTTTATTTAACTAATGTCTATCTAATGGTAGTTCTGCAGGAAAGTTAGGGGTGGAGGCAGAAGAGGAAGCAGTTGTATAAATGGTAACAAAGAGATAAACTTCTGAGCCTTTTTCAGCCATAGGAATTTTTGAAAGTCCATGAAGGAAGGAAAGGAAGTTAGTAAGCAAATTTTATAAATGCAGACTCTGTTTAACCCTTATATTTTTTATTTATGTTTATGTTGCTTTGAAGATTTTCATCCCTAAGGCTGTTTTTAAAATATTTCAGCTTTATCATTTTGCGTAGAGGACCTGCTCAGCCTTCTCTATTTAATGGTCCTTCATTTGTGCATGAGTATATAGTAGGCACCACACTGTTTTCTACTGCTGAAGCTCTAATAACTGGAATTTGATTTTTTAGGAGTTGAGGGTAGAGTTTGAGAGCTGACTGCTAGAATAAGGCAAGTTGATTTTCTGGGAGTGAAGAGCAGCTCAGATAACTTGGGGTTGTGCTTCTCAAAGCGTGGTTCTCAGACCTGTGCCAAGTCCCTCATTTCCACCTATTCCCTAACTAATACCTATTCACAAGAGAAGGGCAGACATTAAAAGTGTTTACAGAGCTGGGCACGGTTGCTCACACCTGTAATCCCAGCACTTTGGGAGGCCGAGGCAGGCGGATCACCTGAGGTCAGGAGTTCGAGACCAGCCTGGCCAACATGGAGAAACCCTGTCTCTACTGAAAATACAAAAATTAGCCAGGCGTGGTGGTGCATGCCTGTAATGCCAGCTACTCAGGAGGCTGAGGCAGTAGAATTGCTTGAACTTGGGAGGCGGAGGTTGCAGTGAGCCAAGATCGCAGCATTGCACTCCAGCCTGGGCAACAAAAACAAAACTCTGTCTCAAAAAAAAAAGTGTTCAGAGACTTTTATAGCAATTTTCTAGAAGAATATTATTTGTTAATTCTAATAATAAAAAAGGAGAACTTGTGTTTTCAGCTATTTTTAAATTTTGTTTATTCGTATTTTATTTTTATCGTATTTTTTTTGCAAAAAAGTATTGGTTTGAGCTGAATTAGAGTTGGGAGAAATCTACCTCTTCATTACAGACAGTCTGAGTAACGCTGTCTTTGGGAAACCAAGCTTTTATCCCCAGTAAATGAAGACTCACATCTTCATCTTTCAACTCTTCTGCTCTTCTAGAATATCGACTTTATTCTCACCTCCTTAAAGACCTCCCATCTTAGCTTCTCAAAGCAGAAAATGGCTTTGGACTGACCCTAACATTGAATCATAACCCTTACTAGCTGGATGAACTTGGGGAAGATACGTAATATTTCTAACTTTTTTCTGTTTTCTTTATAGCATGGAGATAACATTAACACCTATTACAGTGGATTTTTTTAAAGCATTAAGTGAGATACTGTGCATCCAATATTTAGCACACAATGTGCACTCAAAAATCTTTTTTTTCCACTCAGAATTGAGTTTACTTATTTTTTAAAGGCTTTACAGTTTAAAATAAGAAAAGCTTCCATGGCTGTTATCAACTACTTATTTCTGGTATATTCATGATCCATCCACTGCCATGAACAGACTTACAGGTTGTACACTGCCTAAATTTAAGAGACATCATTTACATACTTGATGTGATAAATAGTCAAGGGAGAGGTAATGCACAAGATGTAGGTCCT
Source organism: Plecturocebus donacophilus (assembly GCA_004027715.1). Classification (NCBI taxonomy): domain Eukaryota; kingdom Metazoa; phylum Chordata; class Mammalia; order Primates; family Pitheciidae; genus Plecturocebus; species Plecturocebus donacophilus. The sequence goes on along the minus strand of PVKP010020025.1, from coordinate 29,079 downwards.
CAGTTTTTGCTAATTTATTTATAATAACAACATTTAAATAAAAGGTTTTTAAAAAAAGGATTTTATTTTTAAAATTTATTTTTAAAATAAATAAAAATCCTTTTAAATAAAAGGATTTTATTATTAAAATAAATGGCAGTAAATGGCTTAAACATTTTAATATTATTTCAAATATTACGTAGGTGTCATTATGATTACTTTATTAGAAAGAACAGTTATTCAATTGAAGCAGCTTAATAGATTCCAGAATTAAATTTTAAGGCATGTTGCAAGTATAGGGTGCTTATTGGATAATTTGGATGGTCAAATGTTGGACGAATGAGTAAATGGTTTCTTGATCCAAACTTCTGCCTCATTATTCTCTCTGCGACTTCTAGGGTAATCCATTAGTGCTATCGAAGAGGAAAATTTATCCTGACAAAGCTAGATGGGAAAGAGGTAAAATGATAACATGTCAGAGAAAGTGAGTATCTACTTATTTATCAAAAAACAGGGAATACCATTTAATCTCCTGTGCATGATCATAGATAGATCGAAGTGTGGTTGCAAGTGAAATGGGATAAATGACAAAATGACCATTTTATAAAGTGTAGCCTGAATCGCATTCATTCTGTATCTTCTAGACATGGATTAAATGTTTTGCAACCAAATTACTGTTTTAGTCCACTTCAGGGGTGATGATTAGCATATTTATTGGGTAATGATGAGCTATCAAATTATCAACCACTGGTCAGAAACATGTTACTTGCCGGGTCCATGGTGAATAGCTCAGAGCCAAACAGATGGCTCTCGGCTCTGTAATGCCAAAAGGCTTGTTGGAAGGCTTTGTCTTTACCCATGACCCAGAGCAGCTGGAAATGAGGATTTCAGGAGGAAAAACAACCTCAGAACGGAAAAATCAATTTGCATAAGCAAGATGGACTTTTTGTTGGAGAGGATTGGAGATAAAAGCAAAATCATGAAAATTCCCTGTCTATTTGCAATAGAAACTCTCATAATTCTAAGGTAGAGGATTCCGTTTCAATATTCAGCATGACAAAATATAGCAATTCAATGCGTAGTATCTGGACTCATATAATTTTGGGTTTCCATTTCATAACAAACCATCCTCAAATTTAGTGTCTTAAGGAACATTTATTATTGCTTATAAGTATACAGGTTGGCTAGATGGTAATTCTGGCCTGGGTCAGGGCTTGGCAGGGCTCAGCTGATCTCTGCTAGGCTCTTTTATGCTTCTGTTTTTAGTTGACCTATCAGTTAGTATTGTCTAGTCTAAGATGACCTCACCTGGTAGGCTCTTCCTCATGTGGTCTCTCATTCTCCAGTAGGCTGGCCCGGGCTTGTTCATATGGCAATCTCAGGGGTCTAAGGGACAGAAGAAAAGTAAGTTCTGGTTGATTATGGCTCTTGGGACTGAAGCTTGAACTGGGACACTGTCACTTGTGCTGCATTTGATTGGCCAAGTAAACCACAAGGCCAGCAAGATTCAGAGAATAAAGAAATAGATTCCACCTCTTTTTTTTTCTTTCTTTTTTTTATTATACTCTAAGTTCTGGGGTACATGTGCAGAATGTGCAGGTTTGTTACATAGGTATACGCATGTGCCATGGTGGTTTGCTGCATCTATCCCCTCCGTCATCTACATTAGGTGTTTCTCATAATGTTAGCCCTCCCCAACCCCTCCTTGCTATCCCTCCCCTAGCTCCACCACCCACAATAGGTTCCAGTATGTGATGTTCCCCTCCCTGGGTCCATGTGTTCTCATAGTTCATTACCCAGTTTTGAGTGAGAACATGGGGTGTTTGGTTTTCTGTTCTTGTGTCAGTTTGCTGAGAATGATGGTTTCCAGCTTCATCCATGTCCCTGCAAAGGACATGAACTCATCCTCTTTTATGGCTACATAGTATTCCATGGTGTATATGTGCCACATTTTCTTTATACAGTCCATCATTGATGGGCATTTGGGTTGGTTCCAAGTCTTTGCTATTGTAAACAGTGCTACAATAAGCATATGTGTGTGCATGTGTCTTTATAATTGAATGTTTTATAATCCTTTGGGTATATATCCAGTAATGGGATTGCTGGATCAAATGATATTTCTATTTCTAGATCCTTGATGAATTGCCACACTGTCTTTCACAATGGTTGAACTAATTTACACTCCCACCAATACTGTAAAAGCATTCCTATTTCTCCACATCCTTTCTAGCATCTGTTGTCTCCTGATTTTTTAATGATCGCCATTCTAACTGCCATGAGATGGTACCTCAATGTGGTTTTGATTTGCATTTCTCTAATGACCAGTGATGATGAGCTTTTTTCATATGTTTGTTGGCTGCAACAAACTTCTTCTTCTGAGAAGTATCTGTTCAAGGATATGAACAGATTCCACCCCTTGACCAGACAAGCCACAAGATTACATTGGAAAGAACATGGCTTTAGGGAGAATTGTGACTATGTTTGCAAATAATTTACCATGTACATTCATTAGCTGTGGGGTTTTGGATATCTACTCTTTTGCCTCTTTGCATGTAAAATAGAGATAATAATTGCTCTCAAAGTAGTGTTGTGATGATTAAGTGATACAATGATTGTAAAGCGCTTAACTCATTACCTGGACACAATAAACCCTAAGGAAGGGTTATTATTAACACTATCTGTGATTACTACTACGAGAACACCAAATTATTCAGGAAAGCAAATAGCTTCTTCTGCTGGGTTCACTCTTTTTCCTGTACGGGCTGAAGCTACATAACCATGGAATTTAGTTCCAGAGTCATCTAGTATGATTCGAAATACATCTTTCTACTGCTTGCTCTGTTCCAGCCACACTGGTGTTCTATTTCTTGGAACAGTGCAGTTGCATAGGAGGTGCTCAGTGAATGTTTGTTGAATGAACAAGCATCCTTGTTTAAAGGGACATGAATGTTTAATTTATATTGGCCTTTGACATCTGTTTTATGATGTCTGTTGCTTGTATATCTCACGCCCACAAAGCTGGAACATATATTAATTGCTCAATTTATATTTGCTGGATTAAACATTTTTTCCAGTGGAAATTGATGTTTCCTGCCCCACCTCCCCAAAACAATGCCCCTCTCCTAGCCCTAGGACTGATTTTCAGCATTTTCGTCCAGTTTTCCCTCAAGGGAGATTGTTGATCTTTGGGATCTCATAAGAAGACTAGTGAGGACACTTAACATTTTGCCAAAACTTTTGTGTTGAAATGGGGTTCACCTTCCAGGAAAAATGAAGAGGATCATTGTCTCTGTCTTTCTGTATATATGCACACTTGTATACACACATACTCTTCACACACACAAACATACACATGCATATGTGTAATCTGTCCTATTTATGTATTATATATTACATTATCTGTATCTTACTACATCTAAGTGACTAGATTTGTGAAGCATTTATCTTTAAATCCTAAATTTCATTTGTTAAAAACTTGTGTCCTATATTTTCTATCAAGCTGCTCTTTATATATTAGGTTTTATATTTGGGGATTCTCATTAAGAAAACTCTGATGCAATGTTAAAAGAACTTCAGCCTTGGCATTTACAATTATGTGAATATGAAAAAAGAAAAAAAGCAAGTTTCACTATTCACAATAGTAAAGACATAGAGTCAACCCAAATGCCCATCAGGATAGACTGGATAAAGAAAATGTGGTATGTATATACCATGGAATACTATGCAGCCATGAAAAGGAACAAGCTGTGGCCTTTGCAGGAACATGGATGGAGTTGGAAGCTGTTATCATCAGCAAACTAATGCAGGGATGGAAAATAAAATACTGCATGTTATCACTTATAAGTGGTAGCTGAACAATGAGAACACATGGACACAGGGAGGGGAACAACACACATTGGGGCCTGCCAAAGGGGTGGGGTGGCGGGAGGAAAACATCAGGAAAAATAGCTAATGCATGCTGGGCTTAATACCTAGGTGATGGGTTGATAGGTGAAACAAACCACCATGGCACACGTTTACCTATGCAACTAATCTGCACATCCTGCACATGTACCCCAGCACTTAAAATAAAAACTTAAAAAGAGGAACTGGGGATGTTTACTTTGGTTTAGCAGAGACCCTGAGGATATACATAGTGTAGTTCTCATGTCAGAAGTGTGGTCCTCATGAAGTCGGAAAAGAATGCTGGACTCACTGGGAAAGAATTGTAGAAAGGCCTATTTGAACTCCAACTGAGGAATTCTCCCTTCTGTCTTTTTCCTTCAGACTGACCTGAAATGGAATTTGATTGCTCTGGAGAAGTAAGGGATGGTCATGAATAGAGACATTTAAGCAAAGACTCGAAAGTCCATAAATAATATTGTTCTCAGAGTTAGAGTTCATGGCTCCTGAAATGTTGGGATCCTGAGATACATCAGACGCTGCTTATGGATTCTCTTGTCATTGTAAAATAGTTTATTGTTGAATAACCTTTGATTCTTTTAGCTTTATTTCAAACCCTTGGCAATATTCAAATCATTCATTTCAGCAATTTCCAAACAATGCTTTATAATTTTTATTAACAATTAGAATTAAATGCTGTATTGCTTCTCTTCATACTTAGTTTGTACATACTCAAAACAATTCCTGCCATTTTTTTTTCAGTTATCATGAAGTACATACTGTTAACTTCCAGTGCCGGACAAGAGCAACACTTATCCCTTGTTAATCTGCTATGTGGGTTTTTTTTTTTTTTTTTTTTTTTTTTTACAGCTGCAATGTATTATTATTGTCATTTTTGGTCCAAATAGACTTCGAGGCAGATAAATTTCTTAATGTGAACTAATTTACTGTGAAGTGAGTTTGATCGGAGTCCCAGCGCCACTGGCCCAGAAGATAACACGTAAGATAAAACTAACCAGATAATGTGATAATCTGCCAAATTAATGCATTGTATATCCAACTTCAAATATATTTAATGATACAGTAGCAGGGTACAGATATATAAATATCTGCAGAGCAAACAACTTATATTTTAATGAAGAAACTTTATCTTTTTAGAAAGGTTTTTTCCATGTCTGTAATTTTTGTAGCTGAATTTTGTATTTGCTTGTTTTCCCAGTGCCCAGGAATCTTGGAAGAATCCTTGGCTCTTCTGTTCTTTTTTTATGGAGAGTATTGTTCTCATTTGGCCACTGGTTATAACTTCCAAACTGAAAGCAGGTCACCCTATGATTTAAAGGAAACAAACAAAAAGTTAATACAATACAGTGCCACAGGAAAATGTCTCAGACCTGTAATTGCTGTCAATGGAGGGGCCTAGTGACTGTCTCCTGAAGTGGTACTCAGGGCTGAGCTAGGCCTTCTGTAATCATTTCAGAATTTTTAAGATAAACATCACGAGGTTGGGTGGTAGGGCAGAGGGGAAAGAGTGGGCGTGTGGAGTGGGCAGGTGCTAGGATTTGAAGTTCTTGTATGTTTTCCCTTTTAATTAGAATGTGTTGCTTAGAGTCAGTGACCCCTCTTCTGCCCTCCATCACCCTTCTCTTCACTTCTTTTCTCTTTTCCCTGTACACCCTCATCCATGCCCATGGCTTTAGGTGCCAACTACATGCTGAAGACGTTCAGAATCCAAGAAATGAAAGTGTTTCGATGAGAGGGTGGTTAACCATAAAAGTGATGGAGAACAGAGGCAATGCCATGTTCCCAGCTGACCAGCACGATGACTACCACAAAGCACATTAGCAATAAAACAGTCTGGAATAAGTGAATTTGAAATAGCTGAAGGTAGCATGCTTTGGGGTGTTCTGACAATAAATAGAATTTAAATTTGAGTGGATCTGAACCATGGCAACGCCCAAAACGCAGTCACCACTATAACACAGCTCTGAAATGGATGAATTCTATTTGGCTTCACTTCACAGCATGTTTAAAACTTGAGTGTGCAACTTTGGTGAGTCGGTTTATTCCTTTTTGTGGCTGAATGAAGTATTCAGGCAACAATGAGAAAGTATGTAATAGAGTTAACTTATGAGAGTCCCTTCCTTCCTTCCTCCCTTCCTTCCTTCCTTCCTTCCTTCTTTCCTTCCTCCCTCTCTTCTTCCCTCCCTCCCTCCCTCCACCTTTCCTTTCCTTTCCTTTCTCTTCCCTTCTCCTTTCCTTTCTCCTTTCCTTTCTCCTTTCCTGTCCTTTCCTTTCCTTTCCTTTCCTTTCCTTTCCTTTCCTTTCCTTTCCTTTCCTTTCCTTTCCTTTCCTTTCCTTTCCTTTCCTTTCCTTTCCTTTC
>PVKP010020025.1:0-22738 GCA_004027715.1 Plecturocebus donacophilus | reverse complement strand
AGCCTCCCTAGTAGCTGGGATTACAGGCACCCACCACCATGCCCAGCTAATTTTTGTATTTTTAGTGGAGATGGGGTTTCACCATATTGGCCAGGATGGTCTTGAACTCTTGATCTCAGGTGATCCACCCGCCTCGGCTTCCAAAAGTGCTGGGATTATAGACGTGAGCCACTGCAACTGGCCAAGAAACTTAGTTTTAAGCTCTACCAGTAAGAATTATATTTATTTTGTCATTGTTTTCCTATTATTTTCCTGTTGGACAATTTTTCTTATGAAACTGGCAAAGAAAAAGCAGTAGAACAAATGCAGTGTGGATTGGATCCATGCTCTGCAAGTTAACTTAAACGAGAGTCAGATGTCTGCTATTCAACCAGCCCTCTATGTGCTTGTTGGAAGGATACCAAAGAAGGTTATTATCTTCTATGGAAAATATTGAAAGGAAGACTGAAGCTTCCCTCGGTTTAGATTGTAGTAGATATTTGTATGTTTATGTGTTTGTTTTGTTTTTTTTCTTTAATTAATTGACTTATTTGTTATTTTATTTCCTGCCTAACTTCCATTTAGTCTTCTAGTTACAGACTAAATTTCATCTGGGAGAACATGTCTTTTAAGTGATTGCAGTTGAAATGGGACTTGTTCTACTCCTGTCTTCAGGGATGATCACATGACCTAGGCCCAGTATTTCTTCCTTCTCATCACAGGGTTTGGTTTAGGTTTGGGCACAGAAAGTTCAGGATATCTCTTCAATTGTTTAGTGAGAGGAACTTTCTTTTCTTTCAGTCTGGAACCTAGGAGTCCATAAATCTGGGTCTGCTGACAGTCATCATCTACCAGAAGGGGTCTAAAATTGAGGTCAACATAGAGGAGACAGAGAAGACAGACATGCTAGGTCCTGGTGACATCATTTGGCCCAGTAGATAGAGCCACATGATCAGTCAATTCTAATTTTGTACTTTTTAGTACATAAAAAAATAAATCCCTCTTTCTGTTAAGTAAATTTGAGGTGTGTTTTTGTCCTTTGCAACCAAAAAAAAAAAAAAAAAAGTTTAGATCTGCTGCATCTGGCATAGAATTATAAAATAAGAAATGTGTTCTAGTTTTATTCTCCAGAATCTAAATAATCTAGTATCAAGAAAAATCTAGAACCAAGACTCTAGATGTTTACAAGATAAGGATTACAGAAGACTAGCAGAGGGTTTGAAATTAGCCTGTAAATCCAACTAGAGGATATAGCAATATTATAGTTGAAAAATAAGGCCCAGGCTTATCCTTCTTTAGTATTAGCTGGACAATTTAGACAAAAGGTTTTCCGTAATATTTACCTACTTTTTATATAGTCCTTCTTCACCTGGAAATTAGAAACCTTCCTCTCCTGTTGAGCTGGTTATTTAAGTTATTAAAAAAAAAAAGAACTTTGATAAGCCTAAATACTTACCTCAGTTATATAAAGTTCTTGAGAGTTGAAACTCATGATAAATAAGGGTACTGTTAATCAATAAGATTCATAGTGATGGAATGACCATAAAAATGTAAGCTATTTAGGGAAAGATATACTATCAGTAGAATGAAATTTGAAAAGCATTAAACACTGGATCATTTTCTTTACAAAAACATCCTGTCTCTTTCTCTGTCTGCTTGGAACATTAAACACAAATGAGTTCAAGCAAATTATTAAGTCTTTTGATGATTTATGGTTAATAGTAAATTCAGAGAAAAACATACCAATTTGAGTCATTATTGTTATTAAGGGACAGTCAGTGCTTTTATCTTTTGCAATCAGCATGTTAACTCATAGTCTTTCTTTTGCATATTCATAGTCATGGTCATTTTAGAGGCAATATACATAACTTAATTTTTTTTTATTTCTTCACCATGGCGTCTTCTGGTTGGAAAGATTCCATAATTTAATATGTTTCCCAGCAGACAAGTTTTAAGACTTTATTTTACTTTCAGAGGAAAGACATGAAATGATGCACATGCAAATGAGAAATAAGTCCAGGATGCTGTGTTATTGAGATCTGGCCCCTGCAGGAGATTTCTTTTACAATTTCCCCTAAGCCATTTAACACAGACATCTGTATTCTGCAGCTATTATGTTGTGGGTTCCTTTGTCCATCACTTCTCTCATCAGATTGGAGACTATTTCTTATCTTTTCCCATTCTGTACCAGCAAAAATACACTATTTGTTCCAAGTCAACAAAACCTTATTTATAAACTATGATAGGACTGAAAATACCTAAAAGTGAAAAAATGGGGTTGGTGATATTTTTTAGACAAATTAAACCATTTGAAGAAGACAGAAAACTTATCAGATCCCCATTCCAGACACATGAGCTGAAATCATCCTGTAGTTCATTCAGACTCTTCTACTGTGCTTTGGGCAATGGCTAAGAATGGAAAACAGTGACCCTAAACAATCTTTTCTTTTTTCCAAATGTCCAAAGCAGAGCAGAGCATTTTAAAATTATCTGAATGGGCAGTCCCAATACAGTCACTGTGAGTAACACAAGGAAAAGGTAACACTGACCCATATGAGGTACAGTTTGCTTGACAAAGGGTAATTCATCTAACTCAAACAATTCATAATTATCAATGAGCCTGTTAAAACAGTGAAAGTATTTATGTGGTAAGCATACACCTTGAGATTTGGAATAGTTTGAAGAATTCACAATCCTATGAAATCTTATTTAACATTAAAATATAAATGGAATAAACTCAGAGAAGCAGAAAACTTTCTTTCTCCTCAGAGAATTATTTATTCCTGTTTCTCCCCCCCAAAAGAATATCTTATTTCATGTTCTTATACCACAGTCTACTTTCATTTGAAGCACGTTCAAGGTTGAAATTTTAAATGCATTGGTTTAAATTCTCAAGGGCAAGAATAGCATAATTAGTTGCTCACCATTGAATTCCTAGAACCTGATGCTAGAGTTCTACATAATGGATGCATAGATGTTTGTGGGTGAATAAAAAGTTTATATGAAAGAATGCCCATTGAAAAAATTGTTTATTGTGGTGGTTGGAAGGGGAACCTGTGTTAAAAAATAGGATAATTTAAAAAATACATTATAGTCTACCTGTAATGACAAGATGGCATGAGAGTTCTAAAATTAATGTTTTTAAAAATTAAGAGCAATGGCAGCTTGAGCAACATAGTGAGACCCTGTCTGTACAAACAACAAGAAATCCTGGCACAGTGGTGCATGCCTGTAGTCCCAGCTAGTAAAGAGGCTGAGGTGGGAGAATTGCTTGAGCCTGGGAGGTCGAGGCTGCAGTGAGCTGAGATTGCACCACTGCACTCCAGCCTGGGTGACAGAGCAAGAACTTTTCTCAAAAAAGACGTGGTATTTAGTAAAGAAAGGCAGAACAAAATATTGGATGACCTTGAGTAATTATTCTAAAAAAATTGCTGAATTATTTTTATCTCTTGTTTTTTCTTGTGTTGCTTCAAGTGATTGCTATAGAATAATGTTAGGGCCACATTCCTCAAGTAGGAAGTCAATCCCATGGACATGTAAAAGTGGGGCTTAAAAACTTTGTGAAATCTTTTCCCTCCTATATTGGGGTTGACCCTGAGCCTTATTTGAGTCTCATGGTGTGATACACAACATATAGGCAAAGAATTCCCCTAAGATTTTTCCCAGTAGTTAATTTCCATGTAAGACATCTCAGAAACCCAACTTGTTAAAAGCGGGTTTTATTCTGTGGGAACAAAACGGATGAAGAATACATCTGTCTTACTGATAGACAGATTCAACATACCACCACATAACTGGAACCACATAACTGGAACTAAATGTAGGAATCACTTTTATAGTTATATTGTAGGCTGGTGTTTCTCAAACTATGTAGTAGAAAAACAAATTCCTTGGGAACCTTATCTGGTGGTCCAAGGAGAATCACCAAAACTTGAAAAATTCCATAAACTAAAGCCCTCTCTTTTAAATTCATAAATTATATTTGCATATTAAAGGTTCAGAGAAATCTCCCAGACAATAAAAAAAGATCAGTATCATTTATAACAAAACAAGAAAACTTATTTGCACCATATAATACTGTTTACTAGGTAAAGCTATTAAATTAATATGTAGCCACTCTCGACCATTTTTTTACCAATAGCAAGTTAATAATATCATTACACCTTTGTCTTTCTGGAGGATAAATCCCCAAGAACTTCCTGAAGATTTCAGATTTTTGATTATCACAATAACTAATTATTTTGTTCATAAAAATCTAGTACACTATGATTTTGCAAGTATTATTGCATCCACATTGCGTAGAGAATACCAAAGCATTGTTGACCTAGACTGACTCATATGAGTTGGGCTTTTCATTTTCTAAGGAACTTTTCTTCTCCATGCAGTAGTACAGAGATCACATAATTCAAATTAATGAAGAAGCAAAATGATAACTTAGTATATATGGTGACTATTTGGTAAGTATTTTTGGTCACTATTGAAGGGGTGCTGTAATACTGTGATTTTTGTAATGTCTATATACAAGGTGGGTTTAGGTAATATATTGCTTAATTTTTCTGAATTGTTTTTATCACCCAAAACCAACTTGTGTACTGGTATAACACTCATGTTAACACTGCATGTTTTAATAAGTATCAGGAAAAAAAAATGCAACCAGCACACCAAACCTGTTATTTTTCCAGTTGCCACTGCTTAAAATCAAGCTAAAATCAGCCTAAGGTTTTAGAAAATGAACTGATTTAAATAAAAATGTTATAAACATTAGTAATATAAGTGATACTGGGCAAAAATCTCTAAATAGTTATGTGAATGATTGATGTTTCCTCGTTTACTGTTTCGTGAGACTAGTGGTAATTGCCAGTCTTCCACAGCAAATGCTATGGTTAAACTAGTGGTTCCCAAAGCTGATCCTGCATTAGAATCACTTGGGAAGCTTTTACAACCACCAATTCAATTTTCACCCTGGACCAATTAAATCCAAATCTCTAGGCATGGAATCTGGGCATTAGTAAGACTTTAAAGCTCCCTGGTGACTCCATTGTGAAGCCAGAATTCGGAAATGCTGGGCTAAGGTATCATCCTAGTCCAGCGATTGTGTCTGATTTATTTATTTCTTCTACCTAACTCTGGATCTTTCTCTAATCTGACTTGTCTAAATTCACATTCCATGCCAATCCACTTAGCACACACTGATCAATGATTTCCTTGAACCAAAACGGAATTAGAGGCAGGGAGTTCTTGATCTTTCTATTGTCATGGCTTGAGTTCCAGCATTTACACTGGTTTCCTGCCTCCATTACACAGATTTTATAATTGAATTTTTGTCATTCTAGCTATTTGTGACCTATATAACACCGTGAAAATTCCATGCAAAAGTTGGAAATAATAACTTTTCTACAGTGCAAATGAACCTGCAACAAAATTTTGTAAAATATTTGAGACTGCTTTCTATAAGATGTTGTCTCTACATGTTTCCTGTAACTGCAGTAGGCAATTTATTGATAGACATCCTTAGTGTTCAGGGTATAAGAAAACTCTTCTGGCCTGAGTTAGAGAGTGATTCCTGCATTATTTAAAATATTAAATTCTGTTTTATTTTCTCTCTTCCACGCATCTGACTCCCACTCTTACCTGCTCCCAACCACAGCAGATAAGGTTAAAGATTATCTACTTTCTTAAACATTGATTTTTATTTTATTTTATAAATAATTAGGAGATAGTTATTTAATGCACACACATTTGGAGGTTGCAAATGCAAAAATATATTTTGTCCAACATATTTAGACTGGATGCTCAAATTGTTTATGATTTGAGGATTTAAATATAAAATATCAATACTTCAGCATACAGAAAACCAGACGTAGGAATTCATTTCTCTGCCTCAACATTGACCTGTTTATTCTTTTACACCTGCAACTAATGTGTTCTTTTCTAAAGTCAGACAATTGTAAAAAGTGATCTGGGTCTTCTTTTTTGGTTCATGCAAATGTTTAACCAGCATTGCAGCTGCAGTCCTCTCCCCAGGTATCTTTCTTTGTCTCCCTTCTATTCTCCCATCCCACCCTTTCCTCTTGGGAACCAACGAGTTAACAATCAATTCTTGGTTTTCATAAGGGATTCAATATGAGATTTTGTGAACTTCTAAATTTGAGAGCATCTTCATAGCAGTTGACAAGCCTTTTCTATGAAGAATCAAATAGTAAATAGTTTGTTTTTAGACTACACAGTGTCTGTTGCAACTACTCCATTCTGCCATTGTAGCATAAAATTGGCCATGGAAAACATGTAAAATAATGAGTATGGGTATGTTCCAGTACAACTTTATTTACAGGTTGTGGGCCAGATTTAGTTTATTAACTGTCGCTCTGCAGCATACAGTTTTTCCTACAAAGCTGAGTAAAGTAAAACTAAGAAAACTTAGTGAGTTCTTCACACCCTTATGACTCTATAAATATAAAACTAAAGTCGCCTATAAAACCATTAAAGTTAATACTGCCCTTAAAATGAACTCTGTACAATTGTACATTATATCAGTATTGTTTTACTATTGACCATGAACTTACCTGAATCTGCAATATCTTATCCCTTTACCACAATTACTGCACATAGAAAGACAGGCAGAGGATGATGAAGGTGTGCTGAGATGTAGAGGCCAGATGATAGGCAAGCCACTAGCTCAAGGGATTCACTCCCACAGGCCAACCCTTTAAATGGACCACACTAGTGACCTTCAGTATCCCAGATGAAGACTGGAAACTGAAAAATTTTAAATTTGTGCATGCTAAGACTCCTGCACATCAGGCAATTTAACACTCAGTTATTTCTATATAGACCACCTAAACCCTTCATTCTTCTGAATGTGCTAGTTATGTCCACCCAACCACGCTACTAACTCCTGGTTGTCCACATCAGCCACATTTAGCAGAAGGCCAAACCTGCAGTTAAGAAATGAATATATTTTTACTACACAATGACTGGGTTAGAGGATTGTCCTAGTTCAGATATTGCTCCTTCTTCTAAATACATTCATCAAAAAAATACATTTTGGTTACATGAGAAAGCCATGTAGGCCAGTTCTGTACAAAGTTAACTCAAGTGATGAGCTCATTGTATGGCCTGGTCTCTCATTTACATGACAGGGATGGACACTGCTAATCTCACCTGTTTTTTTTTTTTTTTTCATTATTTTCACAAAGCTCTTATCTTCTGGGGCAGAGGAGCAGAGGGATAAATTTGTATTTATTTATTTCAATTAACAAAATTGTATTTCTTGTGTACAACCTGTTGTTTTGAAATATGCATACACTGTGGAAGGGCTAACGAGCTAATGTATATATCCATTAGCTCATATATTCTTATTTTTTTTTGTAGTGAGAACACTTCAGATCTATTTTCTTAGCAGTTTTCAAGTATACAATACACTGTAGTTAACTAAAGTCACCATGTTGTAAAATAGATCTCTTGAACTTATTCCTTCCATCTAACTGAAATTTTGTGTCATTTGACCAACATCTCTCCCTAACCCTCCCCACCACCCACTCCCTGGCAACCACCACTCTACTCTCTGCTTCTATGAGCTCAAAGTTTTTAAATTCACATGTACGTGATATCATGCAGTATTATCTGAGTTTCTGTGCCTGGTTTATTTCATTTAGCATAATGTCCTCCAGGTTCCTCCATGTTGTCACAAATGACAGGTTTTCCTTCCTTTTTTTAAGGCTAGATAGTATTCTCTTGTATAGCTATACTACATTTTCTCTATCAGTTCATCCATTGGTGAACATTGCCCTGATCCTTAAATAGCATCACCCATCTTGGGATGATTAGGAAGTTTTGATTATTCACTTATTTATTTGTATATATAGCCATTCTTTACTAACTTACTGGCATTTGATATACACTGTGCTGGTTACCAAATGTTGGAAAAAACAGGGAACAAAGTGCAGTCTCTGTCCTGGAGGAGCTCTAGGCCAGTGGGAAAGATGAACACTCTCACAGGAGTGGTAACTCAGTTCTTCCATAAGGAAAAAAAGAAGGTACCAGGAGAGAAAGAGAAGGGGTCTAAACATGATAGCAAGATCCAGGGCAGCTTTCTACAGGGAGTGACATACAAACTGGGACCAAAGAATGGATATTTAGGGGTTAACCAGGTGAAGGGTGATATGGATTGGCTCTGTATCACCACCCAAATCTCATCTTGAATTGTAATCACCATGTCAGAGGAGGGATTTGGTGGGAGGGGATTGGATTCTGCATGTGGTTTCCCCCATGTTGTTCTTGTGTTGGTGAGGGAGTTCTCACAAGATCTGGTTGTTTGATAAGTGTCTGGTGCTTCTCCCTTCATGCTGTCTTTCCTGCTGCCATGTAAGATGTGCCTTGCTTCCCCTTCACCTTCTGCCATAACTCTAAGTTTCTTCAGATCTCCCAGCCATGTAGAACTGTGTAATTTAAACTTCTTTTCTTTATAAATTACCCAGTCTCAGGTAGTATCTTTATAGTAGTGTGAGAATGGAATAATACAAAGAACTGGTACCAAGGTTGTGAGACACTGCTATAAAGATAACCTGAAAATGTGGAAGCAACATTGGAACTAGGTAGTGGGCATAGGTTGAAGGAGTTTGGAGGGCTCAGAAAAAGACAGGAAGGTGTTGAAAAGTTTGGAACTTCCTAGAGACTTGTTGAATGGTTTTGACCAAAATACTGATAGTGATATGGACAATGAAGTCCAAGCTGAGGTGGTCTCAGATGGAGATGAGGAACTTATTGGGAACTGGAAGGAAGGTCATTCATGTTATGCTCTAGCAAAGAGACAGTATTTTGCCACACCCTAGAGATCTGTGAAACTTTGAACTTGAGAGATGATTTAGGATATCTGGCAGAAGAAATTTCTAAGCAGCAAAGCATTCAAGAGGTGACCTGGATGATTCGGAAAGTGTTCAATTATTGGCATTTACAAAGAGATGGTTTGAAATCAGAACTTAGGTTTAAAAAGGAAGCAGAGAATAAAGGTTTGGAAATTTGCAGCCTGACCATGTGGTAGAAAAGAAATATTCATTTTCTGTGGAGGAATTCAAGCTGGCTGCAGAAATTTGCGTAAGTAACAAGGAGCTTATGAGCCAAGACAATGAGGAAAATGTCTCCAGGGCATGTTAGAGGCCTTCACAGCAGCCCCTACCATCACAAACCCAGAGGCCTAGAAGGGAAAAATGGCTTCACCGCTCTTTGCAGTTTGGGACTTGGTGCCCTGCATCCAAGCCACTCCAGCTCCAGCTATGGCTAAAAGTGGCTAAGGTACAGCTCAGGCTATTGCTTCAGAGGATGTAAGCCCCAAGCCTTGATGGCTTCCATGTGGTCTTTGGCCTGCGGGTATGCAGAAGACAAGAGTTGAACTTTGGGAACCTCCACATGGATTTCAGAGGATATATGGAAACGTCTGGATGTCCAGACAGTAGTCTGCTGCAGGGGTGCAGGCCCATGGAAAAACCCCTGCTGGGACAGCTCAGAAGGGAAATGTGGGGATGGAGTCCACATGCAGAGTCCCCACTGGGGCACTGCCTAGTGAAGCTGTGAGAAGAGGACTACCATCCTCCAGACCCCAGAATGGTAGGCCCACTAACAACTTGCACCATGCACTTAGAAAAGCCACAGACACTTAATGCCAGCCTGTGAAGGCAGCCACAGGGGCGAGCTACCCAAGGCCGTGAGAGCTCACCCCTTGCATCAGCAGGCCCTGGATGTGAGACATAGAGTCAAAGGAGATCATTTCAGAGCTTTAAGATGTAATGACTTCCCTGATGAGTTTTGGACTTGCATGGGGCCTGGGGCCCCTTTGTTTTGGCCAATTTCCCCTATTTTGAATGGGAACATTTACCCAATACCTGAACCCCCATTGTATTTTGAAAGTAACTAACTTGCTTTTGATTTTATAGGCTCATAGGTGGAAGGCACTTTCCTTGTGTCAGATGAGACTTTGGACTTGGACTTTTGAGTTAGTGCTGGAATAAGTTAAAGACTTTGTGGGGGACTATTGGGAAGGCATGATTGATTTTGAAATGTGGAAATGACATGAGATTTGGGAGAGTCAAGGTGTGGAATGATATAATTTGGCTCTCTGTCCCTATCCAAGTCTCATCTTGTAATCCCATATGTTGAGGGAGGGACCTGGTGGGAGGATTATGGGGGCAGTCTCCCCCATGCTGTTCTGATGATAGTGAGGGAGTTCTCATGAGATCTGGTGCTCACTTCATACTCCCCCTCTCTCCTGCTGCCATGTAAGACGTGCCTTGCTTTCCTTCACTTCTGTCATGACTGTAGGTTTCCTGAGGCCTCCCCAGGCATGCAGAACTATGAACCAATTAAACCTCTTTTCTTTATAAATTACCCAGTCTCAGGTAGTATCTTTATAGCAGTGTGACAATGGACTAACACAAAGGGCATGGCTGAAAGTAAAAGGCAGGTTGTTCCAAGAAGGGAAAATTGCCCTACAAAGGCCTAGAGCAGAGTCACATGATCCTAGTTATAGAACTGTGCAGGCCCCAGGATACATGACTTTTGTGTGATGTATCCTGAATATGGAGCAGCCTGAGAAAGGTGAGGATTCTGAGTCACTGTGTTGATTGATTTAACCAATGCTGGTAGACATTGGGAGAATGGCAGGAAAGGTAATAGGAATAATCTTTCCAATGAAGTTAAAACTGGGAGTTGATTGTAAGGGGAATTTGTGGCATTTCCTTCCTTTGATGCCTATTAGGATATGATAGATGGTAATGGACCTTGGAGTGTTTGTAACTATATAATTCTCAATTTGTCAATGAGTGACCTCATTGAATCACAGAAATGAGGTGACTGTCAAAAAGCAGTCTGCCTGTGCCTTGTACTTCACCTCCAGACACACATCAAGGATTTGCTGCTTAGCTCACCGTCTTCTCTATCCCATACCCTAACCCATGCTCTGACGCTCCCCTTCTATGTACATCAATTATGGTGAAACCCCACTGTAGCAAAGCTGCCTGTTATAAAGGACCCTCCCTATTGACGTTCTGAATTTTCACAGTGAAATTCTTGTTCTTTTTGCTTTGGTAGCATATATAATACTGAGTGCAAACAACACACACATGCACATATACACTCCATGCATGTATTCATATTCATATGTTTTAATTAAAAAGCAGATTGCTCAGATGAGTATAAAGGAAATGGTAGGTTAGGTGGTACACAGATACTTTGATAACTTAGAATGACTGACATTTGGGAATATTATTTTCATAAACAAAATATGCATTTCTGGAGATCTGAATCCTGCTTTGAATCTCAGGTTTGCTACATCACGTCTTGGAAAAGTTACTCAGTTTCACTGAACACTAGTTTTTAAATCTGTGAAATGGTTTAATGAAACCTATAGCGTTGATTTTTGGTTTTCAGAGAACTAATGTGGACTTTTGTTAGGAAACCCTGAGCACAGAGTTTAGCACATGGCAACAGTGTAAATGTTAGTCCCTGCCTTGCTGCCTCGAACCCCTCCTACTGTATTTTGATGATGTTCTCTTTCTGGCAGATCTAAATTTACTCTTTACCTTGTATCTACCATTAGCAAGCACCTTGCTTTTTGCTTGAATTTACGTAAGAGTTGAAAAAAATCAAGTTCCCATTTCTGCATTTCTCTTTCAAAATTATCAAGCAAAAGGCAAATTCCCTTTAGGCCTGTTTCTGATGTGCAGTCAGCATTCCAACAAAGGAGACAACCATTCTGTGTTTTTATTTTCCAATTGCCATGTTTACTGCTATGTTAGGATATTTTTTATTGTGGACTCAGTGCAAAAAATAAAATGTTCACAGTAAGACTCGGGTGTGGAGTGTGTCTCATGCCTCACATCTCTCAGAAGTTGTAATGTTTTGTTTAATAGAAAAAGTACAATTTTCTATTTACAAGTTCAATTTAAAATTATAAATTTCAGGCTTCAATTAGATTTCATTTAAAAAAATTAACATCCTATTTCTGTTCCAGGATTCAATCCAGGGTATCACATTGCATTTAGTTGTCATATTTTCCTCTGTCCTCTCTGTTCTGTGAATTTCTCAGAATTTATTTTTCATGACCTCAAGAGCCTTGAGTAGCACTGGCCTCATAACCAGCAGAATGTTCCCAATCTGGGCCTGTCTGATGTTTTGCTTATGATTAGGCTGGGGTTGTAGATTTTGGGGAAGAAAGCCACGGGGGTGAAGTACCCTTCTCATCACATCATAACAGGTGGCACATTATATCCAAATGACATCTCTGGTGAAGTTGACCTTCACCACTTGGTAAAGGTGGTACCTGCTATGTGTCTGCACTGTGTGTTATTCTTCCTACCTTTCCATACTCTACCCTTTGAAAGCAAGTCAATAAGTATACTCCCCCACCACAAGAGAGGAGGGGTGAAGAGTTAACCTCTGGAGCTTTCCTGGAGGTAGAAGTATCTACTGATAATAAATAGAATAGTTTGTAAGAAAAATTTGTCTTTACAAATCCATTTACAAAAATCAAATTTATGTGTGTGTGGGGCGGGGGGTGCATTTTTCCTATAAATCAAGCCCTACACAATATAATAAAACCTACCTGTAGAGTGATATTGATAGTACCTCTGGTCTTTGTGATTTGAAGTATTTATATAACAAAAGTACTCCTGAAATGTACTCTTGATTTTCATCTGCAAAACAGAAGGCCTAGTCTCAAATACTAATCTTTATTTTCTTTTGAAAATAGAAAATGAAAACTCCTTTATTAAAATGGTGGAAGATATATAGTCCCACAGGGATTTAGCAAAAAGAACAAAAGATGAATTGCTGGCAAGTCTAGAAGGCATTTCTGCCAACTTTCATGGAGAATTTTTTGAATGCAAATTTCACTTATCTGGAGTAGAATAATTTATTGAATGCTATTTGCAGATAAACTATGGCAGCCTGCAGCTCAGACTACTTTAGGAGTTCAAGAGGGTTGGCGGGTATTCCAGAGACAACCTCTATATTGGAAAAACACTTCTACCTTCCAATTGGTTTAAATCACTTTGAAAATATTGGTATGTCAGAAAAAGCAAAAAACAAAAAAATTTACTGAATATTTATAAGATGATAGGCCTAAGGATACACTGAAAGGGTACCTACCCTCATGAACTGATGCCAGAAATTCATTTCTCTAAAAATACTTCTTTGGAAATAGCAAGCTGAAAATACTTTATATAGGACTTTTCAGTGTAGTTGCTTACTGGCTCTTCCATCTTTCTTAAGGAAAATGGAATGGTGAAAGCTCTGTGACTGAATTTTACTTGTTGCTTCATTTTAACAAGTCAGGGGAACTGACATTGCTCTAGGAGCTTCTGTGGGAACTGCAGCCTGAAGATAGTGAGCTTATACTGGCCAGGGACTGAGAATTGTGTGCATCTGTGGCCTCAGGGCCTGATGCAGTTTGTGCTGCATGTGAGAAGAGATGCAGTTAGCTAAGGATATTAGCCTTCATAGAAAAAGGGAAGAAATGCCAATACATTCCCATTATACTGAAAGCATAGAAAAACATATTAAAAAAACAAAACTGGTAAAACATGAACAGCACAAAATGAAAACTTTTTTAAAAAGTTTATACATTGTACTTCATCAAAATTAAAACTTTTACTCTTTGAAAGACACCAAGAAGAAAGTCAAAGGCAGGCTTTAGACTGGGAGGAAACATTTGCAAATCATATATTCAACAAATGACTTATATCTACAACATAGAAAGAAGTATTTCAACCCAATAATAAACAACTCAAAAAATTGGGCACAAACTTTGAGCAGACACTTGACAAAATAATGTGTATGAATGATCAATGCTGCTAATCAATGTAAGTCATCAGGGAAATTTAACTAGAACCACAGTGAGTTACCTCCACAAATATATTAGACTGGAAGCAAACAAACATACAAAAACCATTGTTTTCAAGTGGAGAAAATCTGGAGCTACTGGGAGTCTTGTACGCTGCCAGTGAGAATGTAAAATGATATATTCACTTTGGGAGTCAGTTTGGAAATTTTTTAAGAAGTTAAACACATACTTATTATATAAAGCTTTGCAATCACATTCCTAGGTATTCACCTGAGAAATGTGAAAATGTATGTTCACATCAAAACTTATCCATGCAATGGATACTATTAAGCAATAAAAAGAAATGTGCTATAGATATCTTCCACAACATGACTGGACCTCAAAATAATTATAATTATACTGAATTGAAACAAGCTGAGACCCAAAAAGAATGTACATTGTATTGTACCATTTATATAAAGTTCTAAAGCATACAAACTAATCCATAGAGAAGAAAGCAGATCAGTTACTAGATATGGGATGGAGGAAAGGTTTTATGATCATGGAGTATAAAGAAATTTGGAGGAACGTATTAGTTCATTTTCACACTGCTATAAAGAACTTCCCTGAGACTGGGTCATTTTTAAAGGAAAGAGGTTTACTTGACTCACAATTCCACATGGCTGAGGAGGGCTCAGGAAACTTACAGTCATGATGGGAGGGGAAGCAAACACATCCTTCTTCACAAGGTGGCAGGAAAGACAGGAGCAGGGGAAACTGCCACTTATAAAACCATCAAATCTTGTGAGAACTCACTCAGTATTATGAGAACAGCACAGGGAAACCACTGCTATGATCGAATCACCTTGCACTAGGTCCCTTCCTTGACATGTGAGGATTACAATTTGAGATGAGATTTGTGTGGGGACACAGAGCCAAACCATATCAGAGAGTGATAAAAAGATTTGTTACTTTGATTATTGTAATGGATTTATGCATATGTGCATATGTCAAAACTGATCACATTTTACAACTTAAATTTATGCAATTTATTTACTTAAATTATTCAATACTTGAAAAGTTGTTTTAAAAAAACTTAAAATTACATGATATTTTGTTCAAATGATCTGATTATTTGTGCTATAATTCAGTGGATATTACTAAAATGTAAACTCTAGAGGAGAGAAATAACATCCTAAATAACATTAGAGATTCCAAATGAGAATAATATGAAAACCCAATCACATCAGAGTAATAATTATTTGTCTCATAAACTAACCTAGATAATTGCACAATCATTCTGCCTGTCATAGATCTCGTGGTTTAAAATATTCTGAAATTTCAGTTGATCCTTGGCATTTATAGTTTTGACATTCATAGTTTCAATAGCTCCCAAGACACTTTAAAGACCCAGGATAGGAAGCAGTTGGTATTTTGCCAAGGCAGAAACATGAGGAGCACACACTGCTGGCCAGGCATGAGAAGCTCACTATGTGAATCGTGAGTAACGTCAGCCCACAGCCCATATGCACTTCTGACCACAGTTTTGCTCATTAACCTTGCTGGGTTTGCAGTGGCCCGAATGAAGTGATCATGTGTGTACATGCATGCATACATGTCTGTCTACAGCAGGTAACTCAGAGAAAGAAGAAAAGGTGGTTAACTTGTGGTGGGAGGGCATACCTAACATGCCAATCTTAACAGAAGTGTGCCTTAGTTATTTTATTGATTCGAGAAGAAATTGTCATTGAGCTCAGACCAAGTGCCTTGCAATGCAGATGGGCCAACCTTTTCCATTTTGGGTTCAAAGCCCACCAGGGAGACAGTCACTCATCACAAAGCCAGCAATGGTAAGCATTATCAATGCCTGGGAGGGCATCAAGGAGGCTGTGGAACTATCTAACATCTAGTGTGGGAGAGGATGTCAGGGCAGGCTTGCCTGAGAGAGGAAGGGCTGAACTGAGATTAGAAAAGTTAAACAGAGCCTGAAGGAAGGAACAGGAGGCTGAATGGTGTGGAGTGATGGGGAGGAACATTCTAGGCAGAGGAAACAGCATGTGCTAAGCTAAGGGGTACTTGGAAAAAGGAAATTAGGCAAAGCAATCTTTTAAGTTATGGATACTTCAAAAACTATCGCTCATAAATCTCCAGTCTGCTGTTTTATATGAAAAAAGAAAGAGGGATCATCTTATCTCTCGAGTCCATGTTACTTTTATATTTAACTTTTATAGATTAATTTGCCATAGATATTTGTGTTTTGGTTTTGGGGCATTTCGTTTCTGGGAACATACAGTTTGAAGCATGCACAATATATAATTTTTTTTTGATTTTTCATTGTGATTGGTTTTATAAGGTGACTTTATTAGCTGGATTCAGATTCCCTGAAGGGAAGGTCAAATCATTTTGCACAAAGATGACAAATAATAAAACCATTCACAAATTCAGTCACCACTTATGAGTGGTGAAGTCGCTGCTGAGGTTTAGTCTGTCCAAAAGATATAATAAAATGAGCCAACACAGTTGAAAAAAGACATCATTGAGGAAAAAAAGCTTTAAACATTTTTTGACTCCCAACTTGTCATTGTAAAACAAATGCCAGATTTTCTTGATTCGAATAAACCATTAATTGTAAAATGTACTTTCAATTTAAAGGGCTGTTTATTTCACAAGAGAAATAAGAGCAACACTCCCACATTAAATATAGCACATTGATTGTCATATGTAATTTAATTTTGGAAATGCTTTAAAACTTAAATATTGGGGAAAAATTAAAAAAGAAAATAGCCACTCTAAGAATAAAATCTTTTGAAAAGGCTGACTGTGTGCTCAGTGCTTTACTTGGCTCTCTCATTTCATCTTCAGGCAAACCCTAGGTGGCTAAATCCTATTTCTGTCTTTGCTGTACAAATACGCAGGCCAAGGTTTGGTGCAGCTGAGCAGCTGGGTCAAGGCTAGAAAAGCTTACATAAATTAAATTTCCTTTACCAGGTCACACAAAAAGTTGGGAGAGAGGAGAATCATAGCAGTTCCCCTTGTCTCCGTGCAGAATTTTGCAACAGGATTATTCCCTAATAGTTTACAATGGCACACCATCTCCCAAAGATGAACCTAAAAAGAAGGAAGAAAATTATGAACTAGCCATCCCTTGTTCCCCAGCAAATCTCAGTTCAGACCGAAGTTCCCAGTGTTCTGTTTTTGGTCTGCCAAATTGAATGTCTTTGTGATATGTTAATCAAGACCACTAATCTCTCTAAAGCCAACTGCAAAGCTTCTAGATCACTTAATAAGAACCCTCTGATGGGAATGGGAAGTAAATGAAGATGATTGATTTCTGCAATTTCAGTGTTTTAAAACACTGGTAACTTCATGCAATTTAGGTGGATGGAAAAAGAGTGGCCACTCATTGTGAAAAAAATTATGGTAGACTTGTATACAGGCAGAGAGAGAGAGAGGGCAGTCAAAAGATAAGATAAACAGAAAATTCTTTTGTTTTGTTTGGCTTTAAATATGTACACTTATTTAGAATATGAAAAAGATAAAAGTCAAATAATAATTGCGTTTAAATACATTGAGATCATACAGAATGGGCACCACGAGGCTTGCTTTGCCTATGGTGAAGTTCAAATAAAACGGTAGGAGAAAATATTTATTCTATTGTAAAAAGCCATCTAAAAGCATGGAGTTATTATCAAAATGGTTATCAGTTTCTACTCCAGCTGCCAGAACAAGTTTGGCATGCATTTTAATGAAGTGTTTTGTGTCATGAGTTCATGTATATTCTTGCAGCACAGAAAACAGCCGATGGCATGACTTCTTGTTCTCCATCACTCAACTCTTGCTTCTTGTGTCTAAATCTTCTTGCTAGAGATATTCTTAGCTCTAATATTGCCTCCCAGGTCCCTAATTGTGATTCTGATTGTCAGAGAAGAATCCCATGAATATGTGGGTTACTAGGTGATATTCTTTGGATGTTTTATGCACTTTGCCCTTTTTGATATATATAGGCAACATAGGAGACAACCAAATAAACATTCCAAAGCCAGGCCATGGAATCTCTTACACTGTGAGCACCAGACTGACTTACCTGTGTAGCCTGGGATGTACTAGAAATTCAGTAAATATTCATGCAGTGAATGAATAAATACACGTCTGAAGAAACTTATATAAATCCTTCATTAAAGGCAACGTTTAAAAGAAAGGAGCTTGGCTCTTCATTAAGGAAATACTTAATGGGTTAATGTGTTCAAATTCTGACAGAGAGCTGGACTCAAATTCCAGCAATCACTGACCATCTGCATACCTGGGAAGTGTGGTGTATCTTTCTCTGTAGTCTCTCTTCTCTCCTATCCCTCCTTCTCCTCCTCTTTTTCTTCTTATCTTTCACTTTCTCCCTCTTGCTTTCTCTCTCCTCATATTTAAAAACTTGAGTTTAGTCATATTCTTTAGTTGATGGCATATTACTTTATCATTTGTCCTGTGGTGTTATGATATATATGTAGGTTTTCCTCCAGTGCTCCTGGCTCCTAACTTCTATAGCCACGTTACAGTCTTTGGTTGTAACGCTGGGGGTGTTTTAGGCTCCAGGGGCAACCTCTGACTTTCCCCCGCTATTCTTTCACCTGTCTCAAGGCAGGACATGACTCTCCCCCCACTTTTCTGAGTGTGGGTCTTAACATCCTCCCCAGAGAGAGTCCCACCCTATACTAGGAGGGGAAGGAATGCTAATGTCACCAGGCTTCCTTAAAAACCCAAGAGGACTGGGTTTGGAGAGTTCTCGATGGCTGACCAGGTGGAGGCTCCTGGAGGGTGGTACCTGGTAGGGGGGCACATGGAAGCTCTGCTCCCTGTTCCTTAAACCTTGCCCTAGGCATCTCTTCATTTGTATCCTTTGTGACATCCTTTATAAGAAACTTGTAAACGTAAGTGTTTCCCTGAGCTCTGTGAACCACTCCAGCACATTAGTCAATCCTAAAGAGGCAGTTGTGCAAACCCCAACTTGAAGGAGGTGAGTCAGAAGTTCTGGAGGACTAGACTTGCTACTGGTGTCTGTGGAGCAGGGCAGTCTGTCTTGGGGACTGAGCCTTCAACCTGTGGAATCTGACACTATCTCCTAGTGTTGGAAGTGAATTGGAGGCCACCTAGCTGGTGTCCGCTGCTTGGTGGTGGGGAGAAAACCCATACAGTTGATTGCAGAAGTCTTCTTCTGTGTTGATGATTGTTGTTGCAGTGTGAGAGCAGAGGAAAAGTATAGTTTGGGAGTTTTAGAGAGTTTTTTTCCTACACAGTTTCTTACAGGGCTCCTCTTTCATTTTAATTTGTGATTCATTTGTCATTTTGTCTCCATAATTCTCTCCAACTCACCTACTCAACCCATAGGCAGCCATTCAAATGTATTTAATGTCACTCTTTTTGTTTATATTTGTTCTTGCAAAACTAATGCATATATTGTTCATGCACACGTTTTTACGTGATGTAAATGCACTGTGAAGTGTGTGTGGGTGTGCACACATGCACGTGCATGTGTGTAATATTAATATAGGTGGATAAATATGGTTCTTTCTTCTGAATGAGGCTTTGTCCTTTCAGCACTAGAGATTTAAGATCCATTTATGTTTCTTTCTAACCCTCATGTTTTGTTTTCCAGCTCTGTCAGTGATGGACACACAGATTGATTCTTAATCTCCTGCAGTGAAAATTATTATACAGATTTCCTAAGGACCTGTGTGGTAATTTCTTTGAATTATACACCCAGGAACCAAAGTGCTGGTACATGGGTATATAGTTTATTTAGCTAAGTGCTGGTAGATTATATCTCGGAATCTTCAATTCTTTGTGATTTTATGTATCAAAAGAGGATAATAGCATATGATATGGTTTGAATGTGTCCTCTGGAATTCATGTATTGGAAACTTAACCCTCAATATGACCATTTTCGGAGACTGTGTCTAACGGAAGGTGTTTAGATCATGAGGCCTCTGCCCTAATAAATAGATCGATGCCATTATAAAAAGGGTTTATAGGAGTAGATTCTCTCTTCTACACTCTTGCCTTTCCATTTTTTTTTTTTTTTTTTTGCCATGGGATGATACAGAAGAAAGACTTTGGCAAGAGTCTAGCACCTTAATATTGTACTTTTCAACTTCCAGAACTGAGTCACTAAATTTTTGCTCATTGTGAATCACCCAATCTCAGGTATTCTGTTATAGCAGCACAAAATGGACTACGATAGCTTCTAATACACAAGTTCATGGTGTGGTTTAGGTGAGAAGCAGCCTGTGAATCACTAAGCTCATGGCACATGTGTCAGCCACATGTCAGCATATGACATGGCTCCTCTACCTTGTGCTTCTTGCATCCAGGTAACAACCTAGGGATGATGGTGCCCTGTGGCCACTCTCAGCCTGACAGAGTTTCTTGTAATCTGGGTGATTTAGGGGAGTGATTCTCAAACTTTTGTGAGCATCAAGATCACCCAGGTCAGGAGGGGGTGATGGCACTTGTTAAAAGAAATCACAGGACTCTACCCATTTCTGAACTAGTAAGTGCAAGATGGAGACGGAAAATGTGCATTTCTCAGGTGCTGCTGCTGCTGCTGCTACTGGTGATGGTGGTCCTGGGTCTACACTTTGAGCATCTTTGTTCAGGGCAAGGATAGGGGCAGAGAGGTGAGCTTGAGGCACCCGGATGACTCAGTGGAAGAAGTAATACATCTTTATAGTATCAGCAAAACAAGCGTTCCAAACTAGAGAGCATTTTTAGAATTGGATATTGGAACTTTCAAAAACTGCAACTAACTAGTAATCCAGGAAAAATCAATATTTGGTTTTCTTTGCTTGCTTTTCTCTAGCCAGTCTTCCTTCCCCTACTTGTTCCTTTCTTTCTTCCCCACCTCCTTCCTTTCTAGCTAGATTCTTTTTATTTGCATATTTATTTACTTTATTTTGAGGCACCCTATTCTTTCTTTATGCAAACAATTTAAGAAAATAAATTGATCCTCTCCACAATCTATGACCTAATTTGAACTGGAATCATATTTTATCTTGAGTGTTTATAGATCAAACCTGCACTATTTTCCTGTCATGAATTGTTATTTTATTCCTAAAAGCCTATGTTTCCTTATCTATCCTAAAAATAAATGAAAGATAAATAAAATAACAGATGTATTCAGATAATTTTAAATCTCTGTACCTCAGTTTATTAATTGGTATAATGGAAGTTATATTACCTATCTCTTAGAGTTTCTGTGAAAAATAATTTAGTTAACACATGTAAAGAACTAATGAGTGTCTTGCACATAAAAGTCAATAAATGTTGGTCGGGAGCAGTGGCTCACACCTGTAATCCCAGTAGTTTGCGAGGTCTAGGCCGGGGGATCACCTAAGGTCAGGAGTTCGAAACAAGCCTGGCCAACGTGGCAAAACCCTGCCTCTACTAAAAATACAAAAATTAGCTGGGTGTGGTGGTGTGCGCCTGTAATCCCAGTTACTCAGTAGGCTGAGGCGGGAGAATCGCTTGAACCCAGGAGGTGGAAGTTGCAGTGAGCCGAGATGGCATCAGTGCACTCCAGCCTGGGCAACAGAGTGATATTCTGTATCCAAAAAAAAAAAAAAAAAAAGTCAATGAATGTCAGCTGTCATTGCACTACTTATTAGTTAATGCCATATGAAAGCCAAGTTGGAAATATTCAGAGGTGGGAACAGGGTAGAGGGAGGAGGAGTCTGGTCACCTGGAAGGGGAGGGTGTATGCATGGCTGGCCTGTGGGACTACATGTTGCTTAAATAAAAATACAATCATGTTTGTACTGGAACTAATTTCTGTCTTAGTTAAGGATGGCATTCAACTTTAACAGAAACCGTGAAATAACAGTTGCCTGAACCATGTAGCAACTTTTTTTTTCACATGCTTGCAGTCCAGAGATGAGATCCAAGCTGCTTCTCCTGTGTTGGTTTGTCATGCATGGCTTTTGTTCTCATGTCATCTTTGAGTTTCAGCCACCCTGTCCAAGTTCTAGCCCAGATGTAGGAAGGAGACAGTGGGGATGGAGTTGCCCTGGAAAGACGTTTCCCGGTGCTTGTGCACAATGCTTCTTTCCGTATCCCCTTGACTGGAATTTAGACACATGTTAACACTGGGTGGAACTGAACATTGTATTCTTGAGAGGAGGACGTAGGGGGGGTTAGCATTGAATTCTCCATTCCAGGAAGATGTTGGTCAACTGAAAACTGAGCTTCTGTTTCTATGGGAGATGGGAGAATGGCTCCTGGAGGACACCTAGAAATTTCTACTGAATCCCTATCTCTGTTAAACTGCAGATAAGCACACACAAAACCAACCACAGTAGGTTTTCATCTGCATTCGTTCCAGTTGCTGCTGTAGCAATTACTTCAAACTTGGTGGCTTAAAACAATGCAGATTTATTTCCTGAACAGTTTTGAAGGTCAGAAGTCTCACGGGGCTAAAATCAAGGTGTTGACAGAGCTGCATTCCTTCTGGAGGCTCTGGGGCTGAATCTATTTGTCTGCCTTTCCCAGCTTCTAGAGGCCCCCGCATTTCTTGACTCATGACCCTATCTTCCATCTTCAATGCCAGCAGCATAGCATCTTCAGATCTCTCTCTCTTTCCGACTCTCCCTCTCCTTCTCATAAAAACCCTTGTGATCGCATTGGGACTACCTGGGTGGATAGTCCAGGACCATCTTTCCCTCTCAGTATCCTTAATTGAATCTTTTCTGCAAAGCTCTTTCTGCCATGTCAAGTAACACATTCACAGACTTGAGGGATTAGGACATAGACATTTTGGAGAACCGTTATTCAGCCTACTACATCCTCCTTGCTCCCCAAAATATGATATTAAATATAACATGTGATATATGTTATATATTAATTATATATATATATATATATTTTTTTTTTTGACAATGCTTCCTGTATAATTTTTTTTTTTTT
>PVKP010020024.1:0-41408 GCA_004027715.1 Plecturocebus donacophilus | reverse complement strand
ATGATATTATCTCTGGCCTGGGCTCAGCCTCCAGCAGGATGCGGCTTTCAACACCTCCCTCCCCTCGGACAGGCCGGGGGCTTTTGAGTTTCTCACACACGGATGGAGGGGCTGGGCCTGGGCAGAGGAGGCCCCCAGCTGAGGCGCCTCCACCCTGAGCCCCAGTCATCAGTCACAGCCCCTCAAGTGGGAGAGGGAGGGCAGTGGTGCGTGAGAGGGAGGGGGTTGCAGGCATGGCTCCCCTGAGCGTCTTCCCCGCCCCTCCCCTCTGCTCTGTTGTCCATAATCCTGGGCGCCTGTTCAAGGAATTCTCCACCCGTGTGTTAGTGATTTATTTAGACGGCTCATCCCGCCAGCCCGCCCGGCGGGTGACAGGCCCCCACTCCCCACCCCCACCCCAGACCCTGGGACCATTTTCATCTCCAGCACGGCAGGCCTGGCCCTGCTCCAGGCCGCTCCAGATGGTAGGGGCTCTGCTGGACTCTGTAGGCTTTCATGGGACCCTGGAATCTCACTTTTGGAGGCCCAGGTAACCCCCTAACGTTTGTGGGCCCTCCTCCTCAGTCCTGTTGAGAGCTCCCGTCTGTGTTGGCGATTGTTATTGCCGGGATTTGTTATTAACCCCTCTGGCCCGCCCTGTCCAGCGGGGAAGGTGACAGGTGACTTTTAAGAGCAAGAGAACCTTCTCCTCCATCTCCCTATTGAACACATGGGCGGCTACAGGCCAAGACAGAGCAAGGCCCCAGGAGGCGGTGGGGGGGCCCCAGCCCCGTGTCTGGACTTAAGATTCTTGATTCTCGTCCTGCACACATGATCTCATCTAAGCCTCAGTCAAAACCTCCCACCAGCAAAGGGTACATAGCCCCATCCGACACATGAAGAAGTGAGGCTGAGGCTGGGAGACGGGCCCCTGGTACCCACACCATCAGGTTAGGAGCAGAGCACAAGTTTGAGTCTGCCCCCATCTCCCTGGCCTCTCCCTGACGCCCTAGGTGTGGCCTCCAGCTCTCAGGGCTGGGCTCACTGCTCTGTGTGACCGGGACTCTGTCCCAGCTGCAGGGCCCTCCTGCTGGGTGTGCCTGTGGGCACGCACGCTGCACTGTGGGGCAGGTAGGGTACTCCTGTTCCGAGCCTCCAGCCAGCCACACCTGCACTCCTTCTCCAGGGAGCACCAGGCTCATGAGCACTGTGGGTTGGTGCCCCTTGCCTCTTGCCCCTCAGCCCCTCCTCCAGGTCTGGTGAGCGTGAGGAGGGAGCTGGATCATGCTCCCACACCACCTGCACAGGGACAGACCCTGGGGTGGGTGGGGGCACCATGGGGGTGCCATGGGCTCAGATACTCACCCACTGCCGTGGCCTTATGACTGCAAAGGGGAGCAGTGAGAAGCCTCCATATTTCCAGCTCCTCTCTGAAGTCCCCATCCCAGCTGACCTCCTGCCGGGTCCCCTTTGCCTGCTGGGCAGCACTGTCCGCCCTACAGAGGCTACTGCAGCTGGAGAGTCTCCACCTCCACATGGGCCTGTAGAGGCTGCAGAGCTTTCAGGTCAGGTGCATCTGTGTTTGAGTCTTGCCTGAGACAGATTATGGCAGGTTAGACTCTGGCCGTCACAGGGCCTCACTCAAACCCAAGCACTACACTTAAGAAGCTGCGTGGCTGTGGGCAAATCCCTTCCCCTCTCTGGGCCTCAGTTTCCTCCTGGGTGGAGTGGAATGATAACAGGGCTAAGCTCTTGGGGGTGAACTGCAGAGGGCATGGCCCGGCCGATGGCCTGTTGAGAGCAGCCCGTCTGTGTTGGTGATTGTTATTGCTGGGTTCCTTTTTAACCCCTCTGGGCCATGGGCTCCTCTTCATGGGGTGAGATTCCTGATTTAGGCGTCATGAGGCCCCTTATCCTGGGGGTGGAAGGGAGCCTGGCTGTGCCTCTCCTTCCTACGGTCCCTCGGGGCTGTTCCCTAAAGGCTAATCTGTCAAACGACAGGGATAACTGGAAACACACGCACAGGCGCGTGCCTATTAGTTCAAGGGAGGCCCCTTGGAAGCCGAACTGTTCACAGGCAACCCCAGCCACCAGCCATCCAAGGAAAATCATCCTCTCCCCACAGGATGGCTTGGGGCAGGCACTGCAGGCTTCCCCGAGAGTGTGGAGCTCTCCCAGGTGCCCTCTGCCCTGCAGAGGCGGAGGTGCTGGGGCCCAGCCAGCTCACCTGCGGGCCCCACACCCAATGCATTGAGCCTCTGTCCCCAGCCTCGGCATGCCAGGGTCTCTCTCACCAAGGCCCCCTGCGGGGTTGTTCCCTGCTCCCACCTTCTCTAGGGCAGACCTGCCATGGGTGGTATAGGTTTGGGGAAAGCTAAGGTCTTGTGTGACCCTCCCTGTTTCTACTGGGTGCTAGAAGCAGGAGGAGGATCCCACCCAAACTGTGCCAGGAGGTGCTCTGAGTCTGGGGTAGGGGAGAGCAGGGATGGTTCGAGGTGGGCCTGGACCTGGTGGGTTTGAGTCCCCTCAGGTCCCCAGAGCCCAGTGACATGCTCATTAAGGGAACGAGAGACTGACTGTGGCAGTGCCCACTGGCCCACCATGTTTTTAAGGCCCCTGCAATCGCAAACTCACCTCCTGGAGCTTCATCCACCTGAGTCAGGAGGCCCGGGGAGTCCTCTCCCTCTTCCAAGCCGGCTTTGCTGTGGAGGTTAGGGGTTGGGAGAATGCAGGAGACCACACGATGGGAGTGGGGAAAGGTGTGGACGCTGTTTGCCAACACCAGGCTGGCCGCTCACAGGAGGGCCTGAGGGAGCAAAGGCAGGAGCCAGAGTGGTCCAGGCAGTGAGATAAGCCTGTGTGTAAAGACAAATCCCTTTCCCAGGGTCCCAAGAGAATCAGAGGCCCCATCCCCCAGGGACACCTCCATGAAACCTGAGCTCTGTAGCCCCAAAGGGAGGACACACACAAAGGGAGGATGCACGCACGCACAGGAAGGACACACGCACGCACAGGAAGGACACACGCATGCACAGGGAAAACACATGCATGCACAAGGAGGAGGACATACGCACACACTGGGAGGGAGGACACACACACATGCGCGAAGCTAGCACAGCCACACTAGTCAAAACCTGGTTCTGCACTTCCTCCTCTCTTTTATGAACAGGAAGAACAAGAAAGGAAGAGGTGCTGACACCCCGGGACTGAGAGGCTGCGAGGGGCCTGAGGAGGCAGCTGCCTCCACCACAGTTCTTGGGAGCTCTTCAAGCTTTGTTGACTGCATGAAGGAAGGAGATAACAGGGCCAGACTCCCCAGTGTGGGGGCCCTGTGGGGTTCCGCTGGCAGCCCTCACCACTGTGACCATATGACAGGTGGGCAGCCCCCTGAGCCAATGCCCGTCCACATGGTCTGATGTGGTGTGAGCACAGTTGGAGGCCTGGCCGGGATCTCCTTCCTTCCCGGTCGCCCTGGTCAAGTTCACCGTGAAGAGAGGAGGTGAGGCGTCCAGCCCGCCCTGGAATCCCCATGGGAGCCCAGTTATTTACTAGAAACAGTGAGGGATGGATTTTTGGCAGCTTCAGTCTGTGCGAAGCAGAGACACGGCTCAGCACCAGTCTGGTTTTGATCAGTTCCAACTGAACAGACAGCTTGTTAAACCTGAGCTGAAGGCCTCCCTTCTGGAACGCCTGCCCTGCGCTCCCCTCCTACCCCAGGGGTGAAAGGCTCCTTGAAAAGCAGTGGGTCCAGCCCACCCATTTTACAGATGGGGAGATGGAGTTCTCCAAGCTGAACATATTGAGCCAGAGACGTGACCCTGGCTTGCAAGCCCCCCGTCCCCCCGTCCCTCCATCCCAGCCTGCCAGCATCTCTCACAGATCAATCTGGGTGCTCACACCAGGTCCTCTATCTAGAGGACTAGATAGAGACCTCTGGGCCTTGATGTCCTCATCTGTAAAGTGATATGGGTACCCAATTCAATGACGAGGGCAAAGCCCTGCCTTAATCTGGTTCCCCAGAAGCGCCGTTGGCGGGAGCAGGCTCTCCCTCCACCCAGACTCAGCCTCAGGCTCCTCCCAGTGCCCTTTCCCAAGGCCTGGACCACCAGCTGGGATCAGCATGGTCAGTGGGCTGGCCCGGCTGTTGGCCTCACCCTCAAGGACCTTTGATCTACTGCCACCTCCAGTGGGGAAGCCTGGGGTGGCAGGGCCAGGCAGTGATGGATGTTCCCGCCTGACATCCCATTGAGAAACACATGTCCGCTCACGCAGGTCCTGGGGCCCCTGCCTGGCATTCGAGCCCCCAGCCTCGGCCCTCGTGGCTCCCCTGCCCATACCCAGCCCTTTGTCTGCTCCGTGCCTTCATCTCCCCCAGCTATTGTCTCTGCTCCCGCCGCCGCCTGCTCCCACCGCCGCCTCCTGCAGAGCTCTCCAGGCTAGAGCCAAGTTCGTGAGTTCCTGGCCTAGTTCACAAATGGCTTTCACGTGTGGCCCCTCACTTTATCCCCACCACCACCTATGAAGCAGGTGCCATTGTGATGGTCCCCATTTTATGAGGGCGCCACTGAGGCTTGGAGAGGCAAAGTCACTGGCTGTCGTTGGTGAGCAGGGATTTAGGCTCTGATCTGTATGTTCACGAGCTGCAGGACTTGCCAAGAGGCTCAAAACATCCCGGAATCGGGGCTAGAAGGAGTCTGGGGAGGGGGTAGCATTTCATCCAAACTCCGGAGATCACTAACACTCAGAATCTTGGAAACGCTATGCCGGGAAGGACTCTTGCTGGTCAATGAAACCACCCACCCCACCCAGCAGTAGCCTACAGCCCTTGCTTGGACACTCCCGGGGATGGGAAGTTCACTCCTTACCACGTATGTCAGCGCCTGCCCTTGTGGGACTGTTGTGGCTTGAAAAACACCTTTCCTCCCACAGAGCCAAGAGCTGTGTGCCTCCCAGGCCCATCAGAGTCTGGAGGCCACCGCGGAGGGCCCCTGGGTCGTCTTCCTTCCAGGCAGGCAACAAGGGAGGAATGGGTTGAGGGGGACATCTGGGAGTGGGCTGGAGGGGGGTCCCAGCTCAGGCCACAAGGGCAGAGCAGGAAGTCCAGCCCCACCTGCCACCGATGTGTGGCCTCCACAAAGTCTGTGCCCCTCTCCAAGTCCTATTTCTCCATCTGGAAATGAGAGAGAGCAGCTGAGGGGCTGACAGGCTCCCAGCTCACGGTGCGCCGTCCAGGGGCTGTGGGAATCTCAGGTGACCTTTGACTGCCCTCATTTCCCTGAGTTGGGAGAGGGGGCGACGCACCAGCGGCTTTTTCCAAGTATTGATTCACAGCTGGGGAGCACCTGGTGGGCAGATGTGGGCTCCTGACCCCCGCTGGATCCTGCTTGTGTACAGGCATGAGTGTTGTGTGTGCGTGTTGTACACAAGCATGTGTGAGAGCACGCTGGGAAGTGAGGGCAGCACCCAGTCGGGGTGAGGGGAAGGTGCTGCTCTGCTGACTCACAGCGGGACTCTGGGACGTCCCTGACCCATCACGCCCAGCCCTTTCCAGGCCCGGAGCAGTGCCCTTCAAAGCAGAGCCTCCCCTGCAGGCTCAGGGCCCTGGGGCTGTGGGTACAAACATGCCTTCTCCACACCGACCTCCACCCGTACCAGACACCGAGGCAGCGAGTGCATCTGTCTCAGGAGGATGCAGCCACGCAGGGCGTTTTCTGAGAGCAAACAGAGCCCGGTGTACAGGTTGGGCAGAGGGGGTAAGGCCTCGCTCCACCTCCCAGAGTCTGATTGGCGGTGCAGGGAGAGGGGTCACTGGCTTCCCCAGAGTCTGCCCAAGCAATCTCAATGGCCCTGTGAGGTCAAGGTTGAATTCCTCATTCCACAGAAGAAACCAGGAACCCGGCGACCCAGCCAAGGTCCCCCCAGCAGGGCTGGCTCCTCAGCCAGCACTTGCCCTCACAGGACTTCGGGGAGGACTCTGCCGGGCCTGGGCAGCCAGGCGGGACTGGGGTGCTCTTTGGCCTCCCAGGAATATGGGAGTGAGAGAGGCTCTGGGCAGCAAACCAGCGTCCACACCTCAGGGCTGGGCTTGGTGCTTTCCAGACTCAGGCTGGGAGGAGGTCAGGCTGCAGGAGGGGATCTGGGAATGATTTGGTAATTAGGCAAGAGGCCTTGACAAGCATCCTCCGGGGGTGCATGTGGGGGGCCTGCGGCCTGTGGTGAGGCTGGCCACTTGCCAGCGCCATCCTCGCTGGTCCCCATAGCCCCTCCCCTCCTGCCCCCTGCCATCCACCTTCCCTGCTCCTGGCCCGCAGCAGCTCCTGCCAGCACCCCAGTGCACCAGTAGCTCTGACCAAGAAGCCGCCGTTGAGGGCCTCATCCCGCTCCAGACTTAGTCACCGTGGACGGAGCCCACAGCCCTGTGAGGCCGGCCCTTCTACCGGCCAAAGGGAAAATGAGGCGCAGGGAGGGGCCGCACTTTGTCCAAGGCCACACAGTGAGGTTGGCTTGGGCCATCTCTCTCTGCAGCCCCAGAGAAGCCACAGAGCAGGTTGCAGGTGACGGGCGTCGGGGCTACAACCTGCTGTGCTCCTTCTGGGAGGTCAGGGGGCCTGAAGAAACAAGCTACAGAAAAAAAGCTGGGGGAAGACCCTCCAGTCAGGACAGGAGAGGGCATGGGGAACAGGCAAATGTTGAGGGGAAAGGGCTGAGACGGGCTGTGAGGGGTGGGCAGACATCATCCCACCCTTCCCAAATGCTAGAGCCCTGGAAGCTCCCGAGGGTGCAGGGAGCTCCCTTGGCCTCAGCTTCCTGAGTCCTGACCGGCCGCCTGGCATCCCTCATCCTGGCACCGCCTTGCCCCTGCCCTGAAAAGCCCTGGTTCTGAACTGCCATCCATCCTGGTATTGAATAAAAAAAGATGTGTGTGGGCCACCCTGACCCCTCCCAGCACCCAGGGAGGGACCCTCCCAGCCGTCCTGCCCTGGCAGTGAGGATGGCAGGCAGGAGGTTCTGCAGGGCGTGGTCATCAGGGTGGGACCCACTGAGACTGTGCTGACCACTGGTGGTGCCGGGTCCTGTGCAGAAGCCTCACGGGCATTCTCGCATGACCACCCGAAATGGA
Organism: Plecturocebus donacophilus; assembly: GCA_004027715.1. Lineage (NCBI taxonomy): Eukaryota > Metazoa > Chordata > Mammalia > Primates > Pitheciidae > Plecturocebus > Plecturocebus donacophilus. The sequence goes on along the minus strand of PVKP010020024.1, from coordinate 34,309 downwards.
AGCACGAGATGTGGCAACCAGTGTCCCCGGCTCAGCCTCGGCTCAGAGAAGCTTCAGACATGCCCAGGAAGTCATCGGGTAGGCGTGGCAGGGCCAGATGGTCAGTAGGCCCCCCTGACCCCGAATCCATGATTCCTCCCTCCCCACAATCCCCACCCACGCTGCCCCCTGCTGTGTGGTGTGACCTGGAAATGAGGTGTGGTGGGGGCGGGTGCCCACAGACAAGCCTGGGGCAGGGGATTCCATCCATTCTGAAGACAGGTAGGCCTGAGCGAAGGGAGTGGCTTCCACGTCCAAGGCAGGTGTGGAAAACAAGGGGTGGGGAGTGGCAATGGGAGGAGGAGGAGGAGAGGGGCTAGGCCTCGAATGCCGGGCTGAGAAGGGGGTTGCATTCAAGACCGGCGGCTCCTTGAGGCCATGGCACCACTGCCCCCCACAGCTCAGAGCCCCACATGGGACAGGCGCTCCCCAAATCCCTGAGGTTTGTCCAGAAAAGAGCCACTTCTCCAGGGGGCCCTATGAAGTCACGAGGCCAAAAGGCCCTCAGCCTGCTTCCTGGCTAAAGCATTTGGCGGTGCTTGTGCTGGCGACTGACCAATGGGGATGGTTGAGTGGGAGGCAGTCGAGGTTGAAGGGGATCTTCCTTCTCTGGTGAGCACCCCTGTTTGTGCCTGCCTCCGCTCCAGCGCCAGCTCCAGAGCAATCCCAGATGGCTCTGGCACCACCAGAGCCTTCAGCGTGGAGGAGGCCTCCTCACTCCCTCAGAGCTTCTGGCCACAGCACGCCCTCCGTACCCACCTGTGGTCAGACCCAGGTCTTGCCCAGATCTTCGGGCAGCCAATTGTGTTCTTCCAACCTTTCATCTGGTAGCCAGATCCTCTGGCCTGGGTAGCAGGGGTGAGGGTTCCTCTCCTTTCTCCTGAACCCCTTCTTGGCCTGGTAAAAACATGACTCCCCTGGTGTTTGAGCCCGGCATTTGCAGCCCTGGGCTGGGCAGCCAGTATCCAGAGCCAAGAACCACAGGCTCTCCGGAGCGCAGGGCCTGGGAACTGCTCACCCACGGAGGTGATGTGGAATCCGTCCGTGCCCCCTCGTCGTGTGTCAGAGTGATTTATGGGTAGATGCTGAGAGAAGAGGCGGAGGAAAATAAACAGGCTCGGGGCATGTCCCTTCCCCTCCCTCCTTGCCAGCTGCCAACCTGCCACAGACTGGGAGAGAGAGAAAGGGCGGGCTGCTTCGTGACCTCCAGCAGCTTCCTTCCCTCTCTGGGCCTCTGCTGCCTCTGAAATCGAGATCTGAAAGCCAGCCCCAAATCACAGATTTGCCAGAAGTATCAAGTGAGAAGTGGGCCGTCAAGCCTCCAACGCAGCGCCTGGCATGAAACAGGTTATACCCCTGCTCCCAAACCTGCAGTGGCTCCCACGTGCCCTCAATCTGACCCTGGCCCCTCACTGACATCATCTCGGCCCCCATGGCCCTGGGGTTTGCAAGAGCCGCCATCTACATTGCGAGACCTTCCTGGACCGTGGAACTAGACCACAATCCTTCCCCTCCTACCAGTACCTTCTACATGTTAAGGCTGTTTTTATTGAGTTTTTCCTTAATAGTGGCCACCACTTGGTTAAAAAAAAACCAAGTCCCAAATATTACTTATGCTATCATTCTTCCCAAACACAGTGTTAGTTCCATGGGGAAAGAGGATTTTATCTCATTTACTTACTTCGGAATCCCTAGAACAGAGCCTAGAACGAAGTAGATGTCCCAGAAACATGTAGATAGGCAAGAAGGAGGGAGAGGCATTGGGACTTCGGGAAGGGAATGTGCGAGTGGCAGAGCCAGGGACTGTTCAAGGGAGTCGCACCTGAAGTTGGGGTTAGACAGCAGAGAGCTGCCTATGGCAGGCAGGGCTGAAAACTACAATGTCTTCCCCAGGTAATTATTTAAGATTATGGGTAGCTTGAAAGGATGCTATAGTGGTCTTAAACAATACTCCTAGAAAGAGGCTCGTCAGCCACAGGGTAACCTGTGTAACGGCTGTGATTAGGATGAAGGTTAGCTCTGAACTTCCTGGAAAGCACAGCAATCAAGGTAATAACAATTCGTCAAATACTTTGCATTTTCTGCCGGAAGAAAGCATGTCAGCTCTTTAGGAAAGCCTTCCCCAGCGCCTCACCTGCCACCCTGATGCTAAATTCTAAGTGTAATTTATCAAGTGGTTTCGCTGGTAGAGAAGGAAGAGGGGAAGGCACTGAAGGAGACTCTGAGAGTCAGGAGCTGTTCTAGAACGATCATTTGCCTATCACATTGTAGGCTTTGGTGATGGGTCTTGTGTTACTGTGGATTTACCAGAAAGATGTGGAAAAAATGGACTCGGAAATGTGAAGTCACTGAGAGGCAGCTAGTAAGAGGAGTTGCTCGGACTCAAACTGAGGACCTTGTATCCTGAAGGCTGAGGAAAGTGGTAGCCACGGTGGGGTGCCCAGGGCTGAAGGAGGGGATGAGATGATGAATAAGCAGCCTCGGGCTGGGCAAAAGGCGTCCATGTGGTGGGGCTCCTGGGGCCATACTGCCCCGGGAACAGCTGGAAGACCCCTCACTGCAGATCCTCTAAAGCCTCTACACTGTGGGGAGGGGCCAAGAGTGGTAAAGGCAGGGGCAAGACAAACACTTTCCTGGAACCAAGGCGTGGGAGCTCAACTCCCTCCCTGGAGGAGCTGCTTGTGGCTGTTCTGAAGATGCCTTCCTCCATTGCGATGGGAAGTTTATGTAACAGCCTCACACAGATTTGGATAACTTCCCTCCTCTGTTCCAAAGCCCTCCATGAGTCCCCACTGCCCTCAGGATCCAGTATAATTCCTCAGCTGGTGTTCAAACAGCATGGCATACTCAGACCTCTGAGTGCAAACCTCAGCCTGCCAACTCCTCACTGTGCGATCCCAGGAGAGTTACCACATCTCACTGCAGTGCCACAGCTTATCCATCTGAAAAACAGGGATGCAAATAGCATCTGCTGGGAGGCTTAAATACACTGGTACATGTAAAGGGGTTGGCACCTGCAGGCAAGTGCACTAAAAGCACTGGGGGTGGTCGCTTTTAACTGCACTGCCTTCCTCCTCAATACTCCGATCCCTGTCCCCAGTAGGAACAGCATTATGGCTGGCCTCTACTGACCTCTCCTGGGCTTCCCCTCCTGCCCCTCTCCCTCAGACTGGACCACTTACCTATCTGGAACGGATTCATTCATTGTCCAGAAATTCCCCAAAAGCCTCTCTGGACAAGTACTGGATTGAGTACTGGGGACACGGATGATCCAGACCCCTGTCCTATTCTTGGAGAGTCCCAGTCTGTGCTCAGCTCCCTGAGACAGAAAAGGCCAGGGATAGTAGAGGATTGGTGGAGGCTCTGACCAAACTGGGAGATCAAGGAAAACTTCCAGGGGACTTCAGGTAACACTTAAATAACATCCATCCATTCATCCATAATCCAATTATTAGGTGTAATAACTTCCAACCACTCACCTAATCAACTCGCCATCCATATGCCATCCACTTCCCATCTGCTCTCCACCATTCATCCATTCATTTATTCATGCACCCATTCACCCACCCTTTCATCCATCCATCCATCTATCCACCCATCCATTCGTCCTTCTGTCCATCTGTCCGCACATCCACCCATCCATCCAATCATTCATCTATCCATCCACTCATCCATCCATCCAACCATTTATCTATTCATCCACTCATCTCTCCATCAATCCATGGAAACATTAATTTTTCCATTATCAGTGTGTTCATCCACCCACCCACCCACCCATCCATGTTTATTCATGCATTATTCATCCAGTAGTTCTGCCACACACACCTCAAGTGATTTGGAAAAACTAGGCATGAACCCTCCAGCCCAGCAGTTCAACTTCAAGACCAGAAAGGATGACAGAGGTCATGTGGTTGGGCAGGTGACTGTTGAAATCTCAGAGGAGATGAGCCCCTTCAAGAATCTCCCTGCCCCTCCTGTCTGTGGACCATCTGGATGGCCACATCACAGGTGAGAGGTTGGAGAGTGGGACCTCATGGGGAGTGATCAGGGCTAAGCCTGGCTGTGTGCACAGACCAGGGGCAGGTGGGAAGAGCAGGGTGGGCCTGGGTCCATTAACGAGGGGCTCTGAGGAGTCTCCCAGGGAACCTGTAGCTCTGGGCAAGAGCCTGACTCCAACAGGAGCAGCTGTGAGGATGGAGCTCCAGGCAGGGGAGCCTCAAGCCTGGGTGCAGGAGGGATTCCCAGAGCTCTCAGATCACACCGTGGGCCGGGGAGCGTCGAGCCTCTTTGCAGACAACAGAAAGGAAGAACTGGAACACCAGTAATGTTGAGGAGAATGGGCCCTTTGGCCAGGAGGGCATCTGCTGTCTCCAGCACCCTGGCACAGAGAGGATCACAGTCTGGGGTGCTGGTGGAGAAGACAGATGGCCCTGCTGTCACTTTGCATCTGGGTTTCATGGGGCCATTACCCATGAGGTGTGCTTGGCTATGGCCATGTGAGAGGAGAGGAGACAGAGGTGCAGAGGGGCTCAGGAACACGCCCGTTTCCCAGGATCCCCACCAGGTCGACCTGGCACCTGTGAGCGAGAGGCTGGTGGGGAGCTGGCTTCCCCTCGCTCTCCTCCTCCCAGCCAGCCCAGTGAGGGGTGACTTGGACCCTCCACAGATTCAGCTATTTCCCCAGCCTCATTCTCCACCCCATAAAATGGACCATGGGGCTGGGGGCATAGGGGACCCAAGCAGGTGCTGGGATCACCATTCCTGGGATTGTATGGGAGAGGCAAGTGGACAGAATGGGAGCCCTGGAGTGAAGGGCACTGTGACCTTGACCGAGGGGCTCCCGAGCTGCAGCAAGGGGTTGCCTCTGCCCCCTCCCGCCACACGGAGAAACAGAGGCCCATGGGGCAGGAAGGCCCACAGTGAGGAAGGGTGGGAGGACTCACAGATGATCTAAACCAGCTGGGCTCAGTTTAGAAGATGCAGCCCCTAGTCTCTGCAGCGAGACGCTCTTGTTCTTTTCATCTCAGCGTTTACTGATGCCTTCCCTGGGCCAGCTCTTGTATGAAACTGAAACAAGCAGGACCACACAGGGTGACTAGAGCTGTCCCAGAGGGAGCCCAGGGTGCTGTGGGTACTGATGTGGAGCCTCTGCCTGGAGAAGTCAGGGAGGACTTGCCTGAGACAGAGGGTGGTGAAGGATCATAGATGTTTCCAGGCTGTCCAGGGACAGGCAGAGGGATGGACACATGCAAGAAGACAGCCACGTGGGAAGTGTGGGATGCAGGGCAGTGGCTGGGAAGGAGTGCAGGGCACACGGGTGCAAAGGGGAGCAGGCTAGGAGGGGAGACTCCAGAGCAGGTTGGTGGCCAGACCAGAGGGGCTGTCTCTGCCAGCCTGAAGTTGGCTTGATCCTGCAGGCAGTGGAGCCACGGAGGGTGTTGGGCAGGAGGGCAGTGAGGCCAGGGCCTGTGCTCCAGCTGTGCCGCTCAGTCTCTAGCCTGCTCCCAAGAGTTTCCAATTCTGTAGGTCTGGGGTGGAGTCTGAGATTTGCATATGGGGACCCTAAGGCAGGTGGGGAATGATGGAACTTCCCATTCACGGAGTTGAGAACCCAGAGATTCTCAGGACTGGGGATGAGGAGAGGAGGTTAAATCTGAGGGCCCCTTGGGAGGCCAAGGCAGCAGACCACGAGGTCAAGAGATCAAGACCATCCTGGCCAACATGGTGAAACCCCGTCTCTACTAAAATACAAAAAATTAGCCGGGCATGATGGCCCGCGCCTGTAGTCCCAGGTTCTCGGGAGGCTGAGGCAGGGGAATCGCTTGAACCTGGGAGGCAGAGATTGCAGTGAGCTGAGATTACACCACTGCACTCCAGCCTGGCGACAGAGTGAGACTCCATCTCAAAAAAGAAGAAAATATGAGGCCTCCAGCAGGAATCAGATCCCTGTGGTGTCAAACTTCCTCCAGGCTTAAGGCTGGGGAAGGGTCTGGCTATAGAGGAAAAGAGGAAGAGCCTGGGATACAACTGGTCCCTGCCCCAACCCAGGAGGGCCCCCTTGCAAGCCTGCAGCTGATCAGAGCCCCAGCTCTGCAGAGGATGGCTCCCTCCTCCAGGAAGCCAAAGGCACCACCACCCCCAGCTGCCACTGCCAAGGGGGGCCAGGATTGAGACCAAGACTCTGCAGTCGGACCTGGACCTGAGTCCAGTCGCCTACTGCTCTCTGTGACCCTGGGCAAGTCCCACCACCCCTCTGAGCCCTGGTTTCCCACCCAAAGTCGTGATAACAGTACCTTCCTCACCAAGCTGTTAGAGGGCTGGGGGTGGGAGAGGCCTGGGTTAACTGTGCACCTCTGGAGACACCTCGGGACACACCTGTGTTGCTATGATTGTTATTATCATTGGGAAAGGACGCCTAGCGGGGAGAGATGATGTCTTAACCCCAGGGAATTATACATGGTGGCATTTCTGGCACCATAACAGGTTTGTGCAAAAAATAATTTGCAATGGGGGCCTTAGGACACTGGGGGGCTCATGGTGGTCTGTGATGTGGCTCCTGGCACAGGGCCTGAGGCTGGGCCACCAGGCCAAGATCTGAGCTCTGCTGTCTTCCACACAGACTAAATATTTGGGTTGCTCCTTCCCCAGCCTGTCGGGACCCAGGACCCACTCTGGCAGGGAGAGGGGAACACCATGCCTCAGGGAGCAAGGCAGGGGGTGGTGGCGGGATTGATTACAGCAGGGCCTGCTCAGCCCAGACCCCACCACCCGCCAGCCCCTCCGAGGCCCGAGCACAGCCAGAGAATCTGCCTCTGACACACAGTGGGACCAGGGGTAGCCCGGCCTCCCCATGGGGCCTCAGTTTCCCCATCTGTAGAGTGGGGTTGAGGCCAGGAGAGTTGAACAGGCTGATTCCATGTTCCTTCTGGTTTTCTCTCCAGTGACCAAGGCCTCCTTGAGCCTCCAGGCCTTAGTGAGAACAGGCGGAGGGGACCTGATAAATGGGACAATCCCTCTTGAGCTGGGAGGTGGGAGGACCCAGGAACAACACGGGTGGAGGACCTCAGAAGGTAGAAGGCCTGGGAGAGGTGGCGTCAGGCTTACATGGAAGCATCCCCAAATGCCACTAATTCTCCCTTCTGCCCACCATAATACAAACTGTGGCCATTTGTAAGTACCTGGTCCGTGCCCAGCATTGTGGCAAGGGCTGTCACAGGAGGCCAGGCCTCCAGCTCCCTAGGGAGTGGGGGTCCCACAGATACAGCCTGATGGAACCAACCACAAATGTGGGCAGAGCTGTGCCTGAAAAGGAGCTCAGGCACCAAATCCTGGCATCGGGATCTTCATGCTGATCATTTATAAGACCTTGACTCTGCCTTGGGCTGACCCAAGCCCTTGACCTTAACTGCTTCTGTCCAGAGCAGGGAGGACCGGGCTGTCCCCATTTTAAAGATGAAGAAAGCAAGGCACTGTTCACCCAGGGATGAAGTGGTGGAGCTGGGCCTTGGTCTGGCTCTCGAGTCAGCCACAGTACCTATTTCTTTAGTAGTAATGATGCTACAGCCTACTCACAGGGTATGTGAGCATCTAGGCTGGCAGGAGCCCTGTGTGCCCTGTGCGTAGGGTCTCAGAAGTGCTCAGTAAGGGCTAACGTGTGCTTGTTAGCACAGCAGGGGCTCAGCTGCAGGCCAAGCGCCAGGTTTCCATACTCCCGGGCAGGTGAGTCTGGGGCTGCTGCTGTGAATGATTCTTAATCATTGTGCCTTCCGGTAGTGCCCGTTTGCAAGCTCCTGCCAGTAGACAGCCATCCTGCCTCCAGCGGCCAGGCCCTTGCGGGGAGCCTGGTCCCCAGGCAGAGGTGTGGGGCTGTGGCCTGTTGTAACCCCTCCCTGGGCCCAGGGCCTGGAGAGCTCTGAGTGAGCCCCCAGTGCACACATGCACCAAGAACACGGGCAGCCGACAGCACACAGGACGTGCTCGGGAAACACTGATGTGGCAGGAAGGCCCTCAGCACAGGGCTAGGCATTGCCGCAGGCCTCTGCAGTTGAACCACCGGGAGCCAGCGCCCATCAGGAGCAGGCTTCTTGTCCCAGTTCCCTTGTCTGTAATAGGGCTTAGCCTGCAGGAGGATGGGGTCTGGGGGCCCACTGGTCACCAGCGAGCAGCGTCCTTCACGAGGCACACATGCTCCACCTAGAGCCTGGGCCTGGACCCAGCCTCAGTCCTAGGGGGCAGCCTGACCCTCTGGTATGGACCCTCGCCGCCTTGGGCTTCTGCTGCGTCTGTGGACCAGGCCTGCATCAGGTTCTGGGGAGACAGCAGGCACAGATAGGGTCCCCGAAGGCCCTGGTCCACCGGCATCTGCAGTCCTAGGACCACATGAGGGACGGATGGGGCGCAATGAGGGGCTGGGGGGATCGATGGTGGAGCTGGGCCCTCTCAGAGGCCCGCTGCCTCCTGGGAGAAGGGCTGCAGGGCTTCATGAAGGATCTGGGCGAAGCCTCCCTCTGCTTGCTCTCCATTCTGGCTGTCAAAGGAGCTGTGTGGAGGGCGGGATGGGGCTTCACCCCTGCTGAGCCTTCCCATGCTGCTCCCCTGGGATGCCACAGAGCTGTGCTTTTCCAGAAACCTGAAGGCCCCTGCGAGTGTGTCTCCCGAAGAGACCTTTCTCCTCGCCCTGACCTTGGCCACACTGTCCTCCGCCTCGGTGTCCCCCTCCAGTCCAGCTGGGCACTGCTCCTCCTCCTTTCGTACCCAGCTGCAGCACCCACGGGGCCTTTCCTGGGAGGGCCACCTTGACTCCATCCCCTTTCCCCGGCCCCAGGCTCCCAGCCCACTTTGCTCACCCTTCAATTATAGTCTCTTCCCCAGACTGGGGGCTTTGGGCCCTGAGGGCTGGAGCCATTTAGCCTTAGCTCTTACACCCTAGCATTTGCAGAACCTGGTTCAATGGAGGTTTGTTGACTGTGTGACTGAATTCTTCTTTAATCACAGTGGCCACCAGTGGATAACTCTTACTATCTATCCGCTGAGTGCTTGAAGTGCATTACCTACTCTGAGCCTTACAATAGGACAAAGAGGTGGGTGCTGCCGCTGATTGTACTTCACAGTTGAACAAACGGGAACTCAGAGAGCTGAAATAACTCAGCCAGCAAGGGCAGAGCCAGGAGCCACAGTGAGGCCTGTGCCTCTAACACATGGTGCTCCCTACCCCTTCTGTGGCAGAATCCTCCCTCCCTGGCGCTCCCTCACCCCACAGCAGGTGTGTAGTCCAGGAGCTGGGGCTGACTTACCTGTGTCCCCATCCCGCAGCACAGGGCAGGGCATGGAGCCCAAGCTCAGGGGAGCTTTGGGGAAGGAATGGCAGACTGTGTAACGGGTACAACCCACCTACCTCCAGCTGGGTCTGGTCAGCCAGGCAGGGTGATAGAGGCTTTATACACTTGACCTCTCTCAAGTGTCAGGACAGCTGTGTTCACCCCATTTTACAGCTAAGGAAAGGGAGTCATGGGTGCTGTGATGTGTTCAGGGTCACTCAGCTTGACGGGGGGAAGGGCAGGGTTAAAATCCTGTCTGTGCAGTTCTGACAGGCTGTGCCCCTGCCTGCTACGGGACGGCCTCCCGCAGAGTTCCTTCATTTCACGTGTGTTTTGGAGAGAGACAGGTGGGGTGGGCGGATGTGGGGGATGTTGGTGTGGGAGGTATGCTGTGTATGTGCGGGAGGTGATGGGGTCTGTTTTCCTTTGCTCCTAAATGGATTTTACACCAAGTCTGGGCTTTGGCCTGCACAGCAAGTGTTGACCATCATTCCCAAGAATCTGGTTCAGCCCCTGGTGCTGACAGTCTCTGTTTGCTGGGAGAGAAGCCCCCAGGGGCCTGCAGGTCCACCCTGAAGACAGGAGGAGGGAAGGACAGCACCTGCCAGGAGGGAACAGCCTCCGAACAGACCCGGCCGTCACCCGGAGCACAGAGCCCCTTCACAGGCCTGCAGAAAGGCCATCCAGGATGAACAGCCAGGCCCCAGGAGCTGGCCTTGGCTCAGAGGGTACCCCGTTGCCCATCCTCTCACTCAGGGTGTCCAGAGGAAGGCCAGGGCTGAAGAGAACGAGGGTCTGCATGCAGCAGCCTCCTGCCTGCTGCTCCCACTCCTCCCTGGGCCAGATGGGACTGGAAGAGAGGGCAGCCCCGGGTGAGGGGATATGGGGAGGCAAGGACGGTGTAGATGCAAGACAAGATCAATCTTGCACTTCGGGTGCAGAAAGCCAAGTCAGACAGCTCTGGAGTCTTCAAGTCTTAGGCACGAGACTTGTAGTGCCTTGAGTCGGGTGTCCTGAAATCCCAGGGTCATGGAATGCTTCACAATGGAGGACCAGAATCTAGGGAAAATGGACCCTGGGAAACTTGAGTGTGAAGGAGCCTCTGAGGTCATGACATCGAACAGGCTGTTGTCCCTGCAGCCCTCAGGCAGCCTCTTACTCCACTGCCTTCTTGAGGACCACATGCTCTTATGGATGCACAGACAGTGGAGACGGAAACACTTTGATTTTAACTGCATCTGTGCCCCTGCCCAGAAGCACTGCAGGCTGGGCCCCTGGCAAGCCCTTGCCTTCACCTGCCAGCCTGCATGGGGGTGTCTGGGATGCTTGTCCTGATCAGTCACATCCTCCTCCTGCTCCTGCCCCATCAGCCACCACTGGCTCCCCACCCCAGCCCTTCAGCCCTTCTGCTGGCGCCCAGCAGGTGAGACAATGCAGACCAAGGGACCAGTAAGCAGACTGTCTTCAGCAGCCACTAGCTGGGGAGCAGAGCGGATATTGATTTGGTATATGGGAGCGAAGGGACCTGTTAAACATGCGGCTGTTAAATTACTCTGCCCAGAGCCAGCCAGCTCTGCGGGCGGGCGGGTGGCCTGGCAGGCAGGCAGTGGTCAGACCAGCCAGCTGCTAGCGCCCTGTTGGGGGTGGTCTTGGACATCTGGCAGAACCTGAGGCAGCCTGGCTTGGACCCTTACTGCCCTGGTGCCCACAGGCCCCTGTGCTGCAGCCATATCCACCTCCTGGCATCCTCTGCGCATACCCTGCAGCCGTGGCTGTTCTCACACAGACCCCTCCCCATCACCTCCTTCTCCATCTGTTAAAAACCTACCCCACTTTCCAGACCCAAAGCAAATGGCACTCTTCCATGAAGTCTTCCCGATTTCCCACTCCCTACTCCCAGTACCCAGAGAGGAGCAGGCTTTCCTCTCCAAATCCCCAAAGCCCCAGACTCTGCCTGTCTTCGGCCTCTGGTCCCCTCTGCTATAATAACTAAGAGTTGTACGCCCACTGAAGAGGACACCTGAGCTTCATGTGCCCCTCCCCCAACACACACACAGGTGGGGCCAGGCACACAGGTGATGCCGAGCAGCTCACGTGGGGAGGACAGGGCGGGAACGTGCTAGCTCAGCCACGGCCTGATCCTGATGGGTGCCCCTTCCTGGCACCTGCGCCTGGACCGCGCTTCCCAGGCCCTGCAACAGATGCCAGGAGCTGCTCAGTCTTGAATTGTTCCCTGTTCCTCTCTTGCAAGGCCCTCCAGTGGCCCCCAGTCAAAACTCCCACTCAATCAGCGGCCACCTTCATCCCTGGGATGTCCGTTGTGGAGGCTGAGACCAAGCCCAACCGTTGCAGCCAAGCAGCCCAGATCTTAGCTCGCCCATTAATTATTCTCTAACGTTGGGCCAGTCACTTCCCTCTCTAAGCTTCAGTTTCCTCATCAGTAAAACGGAGATACTGGGTCATATCCCTTAGAATGGTTGTGAGAATTGGACAAGACAACTGCTGAAGAGGCCCAGAGAGGGTCAGTGGTAGCCTGGAGTTACACAGCAAGAAGGTAGAAAAGATGCAGCACTCCTACCTCCTAGCCCAAACTCCCCCTCCCCCGTCCAGCCTCCCGGGTCTGGGTTCTGGGCTGAGCAGCCTGCATCGTGCTGGGGCCTGGTCTCTGCAACCTCAGGACCCACAGACCAGCAGCTTGCTCAGGGCTGGGCTCGGGCCCCTGGCTGTTCCTCTGGCCTGGCCAGGCCTCCTCACGGGGCCTTATCTGTCCACTCTCTCCTTTCCCACCAAACTAATCTCCCTCTTTTCGGGAGTTCCTGTTTCCGCTCTGCCGCCTCCTCGTCTCCCTCCTCAGGCCTGGCTCTCCCGTGTCTCCAGCCAGCCTCCCACACTTGGTCCCGAGCCGCCTCGGAGTGGCTGGTGCCGTCATCACCGGGGAGTCTCCATCTTTCGGGGGTTCTCCAAGCCTCACAGAGCCCTGTCTGGGATGGATGCCCCTCACACACGAGGGAGATGGAGCAGGGCCTGGGAAGGGAAAACTGCTGGGGACAAGAATCCTGACACCTCCAGATCAGTACACAGCCGTCTAATTCTTCAGGTTGGGCATTGGCCTAGGGGCTTCTACAGGGCTTGCAAGGCAGTGGTTTAGGGGTTTCTATTCTACAATTCCTGGGTACCAAGATCTGACAGTTCCAAGTCTCTGAATACAATGAGATCCTGAGCTACCAGAGCTCCAAGGTCCTGGGAGCCTCCAGGCCCCTGTGATGCACCTGGCGGAGGCCCGAGCCTCCACCTCGCGGAGTGGGGCTCAGCCTGGCTGCATTCTTAGAGCCCTGACCTGGGGGTGAGGGGCAGCACCAGGACCAGCTCCCACTGCCCCTTGGTTGTCCAGCTCCTGGCCAGCCAGAAAGATTCAGGGCTTTGTCACAAATGTGGGGACTGGCCAGTGGCCCGTTGAGTCAGGGACCCCGGAGTCTCCTGTCCTGAGCTTGAGGGCTCCCCTCCCAGCCCTCTAGGAGACAATTCTCAGCTCTCCACGTAGCTCCCCTGCACCTGCTGGGAGTGCAGATGCATGAGCAGGGACACACCTGCGCTCAGAACCGTGCTGTGCTGGGAGCTTTCCTTGGGGCTGGAGCAAGAGCCTTTCCTTTCAGAGCCTCGGTTTCCTCCTGTGTCAATGGTAACGATACTCACTTCAGGGGGCTGCTGGGGTGACTTGGGCCAGTGTGTTTAGAAAGTCACACAGCAGGTGCACAATAAATGGTAGCACTTAGCTCATGCGGCCATCCTCTCTGAGAGCCATTCTGGGTCCCTGGTCCAGTTTCCCCATTTACTTGTCCTGACAGAGGTCCAAAGAATACTCCCAAATCCAACATTTCAGAGGTATGTTTTATACCCAGCCCTGTTGTGCTGCGCCCCCAGATCCCAGGGCCCATGGGTGCATAGGGCTGGTCCCAGTTCATGAAAAGGCCCCAGACACGTGGGGGAGATGGATGATGTGACAAAACACAGGCCTCTACAACACCTTGGCTCGGAGAACTGGAGGGAGCACAGAGGCTGTGGGAACCCAGCAGAGGCCCCTGGTCCAGGCTGAGGGTAGCTGGGGAGGGCTTACTGGAGGAGGCAGCCATTTACCTGGCTTTTGCAGAAGAGGCCATTGGTTGGCAGCTTGAGAAAGAGGATGATGGCTGCTTTAAATGTTCAAAGGGTTGTGGGGAGCCCGAAGAGGGGGAGATCCTTTCCACCCAGAGCACTGGGGAAGGTTTTGTGGAGAGGGCTGTGAAGGTTGTGTGGGATTCCAGCAGGGAAAACAACACTCATGGCCAGGGAAGATCAACAGATGCCCAGAGGCCAGGCGAGCTGAGCAGCTGGGAGTTGCAGGAAATGCTGTTAGAAGAATCACTTGTGCCTATGGGGACAGGCCTTGTGTTCTAGGCAAGGGACCAGGGATTGATTTTGTGGGCTGAGGGGTTGCTGAGAGCTGTGAAGCAGGGAAGCCCTGGGCCTGGAGAGTGCACATTCCAGGGGCTCCTTCCAGGGAGGCTGGGGGTTTTCAACAGAGAGGCTGGCAGGCGCCCCACCCGAGGAGGCTCCAGCTCCCCCAGCCCGTTATCAGCTCTGTGACCACAGGAAGGCCCTTCCCATCTCTGAATTTCCTCATCTGCAAAACACACCAGAACACTTATCTTGAGGTTCCTTGCAGCCAGTGACTGTGGCTCTGGCCACCCCCCTCAACAGCCCCCCAGACCCCCACCCACAGCAAGCTTTCAGGCAGGACCTGGAGGATGGCCACAAAAGCCCTCCTTCTTCCCACTCAGGACTGGTCCAGCCCCAGAGGGGTCATCCATGCCATCCCACCCCTGTGGACGTGGCTTCAGTTCTCCAAAGCCTGCGCAAGGCCCTGCTTTGCCGCAGCCCCTCCGGGTGGAGTCTCAGTCCTCAGCTGGCTCCGGGGAGGGAAGGCGCTGGCGCTGAGTCTGGGTCTCTCCCATGCATACAGAGATCCAGATGACATCCTCTTACACCCTTTGCCTTGTGTAGTCACCCCCCAAGCCACAGCAAGACCCGGGTAATGAACCACTGCTTCTGTTTCGGGGCCACCTACCCTGGCCAGGCACTGGGGATACCCACTTGCTCATCTGTTGGTTACTGGTGCTGCCCACATGCGGGAGGTGACGCTGAAGCTCAGGGGACAGTGATGTGCCCGCGGTGATCCTGTGCACCCTGCCTTCACTTGGCAATAGCCGGGATCGCCAACCTCCCTCCTGTCTCCTGGCCATTCCATCTGTCTCCCGTGTCTCCTCTAAGCTTCATCTCCCCAGCCTCCAAGGCAGGAGTGCCCCAGGCCCAGGTTTTGGTCTTCTTTACTAACCTACTGTCTTAGTGATGATGCCCAGATGTGATCTCCAGCCCCAGCCACTCCTCAAAACTCCAGACCCAAATACCTGCCCATCCACTCAGTATTTCCACTGGGAGGGTAAACAGCATCACAATCCCCACAGGCCCAAATCTGAACCCCAGGCCCCTCTTCATGTCAGCATTCAGCCCCTCCAGCCTTCCAAGTGCTCCAGCCAAACCCTCAGCAGTAATTCTTGGGCCTCCTTCTCCTCACACCGCACATGCAAAAAGAGAACAAATCCTGTTGGCTCCACCTTCAAAACAGAACTAGAATCCAACAACTTCTCATCGCTTCCGCTGCCACCAGCCTCTAGGCACGAGGCCTTTCCCAACCTCCAGCCTTCCTCCCCACCTCCCCCATTTTGCAAATGGGGAAACTGAGGTTGGCAGAGAGCCCTGCCCAGGTCATGCAGAAAACTCACCAGGGCTAGCTAGAGCCTGGATCTGCACTACCTCCCCAAAGTCTGCGTCCCAGCTCCCCAGGGAAGGTTCTCCCTTGAAGTCAGCTTAGCAGGCAGGCCTGACAACATGGCCAGGCTCTGAGCTGTGCCTGCGTGTGTGTCCCTGAGGAACAAAGACACTGCCAGCTGGGTTTATGTTTCAAGACGTCTGTCCTCGCCCTTGACCAAGAGATCTTACAAGGAGATCGGGGCCAGGGCCTGGTGTGGGGGAAGCGCGGGGGGAGAAAGGACATCAATCGGAAGCCGCCTTGCCTGGAAACCGGAGAGTTCCCCCACCAGCCCCAGGGTCTGCCCAGTTCACTTGAGGAGGCCGGGAACTGCAGGGGCGGGCTGGGGCTCACTCAGCATTTATTTCATACAGCTGCTTAAAAAGCTTGTTTTAAAATAGAGATCATTATATATATATATATATATATATATTTATATATATAAAATATATAAAGAGGAATCGAGAAGAGCCACCCCAAAGAAAAAGCTGTTTTATAAATATTTCTGTAGCTTCCACATCCCAAAGGAAGAAAAATCAAAAAACCAAAGAAAACATTTACAACCCAAGCTAGTGGTTCCATGTGGTGGGCCCAACAGGACCAGACCCCAGGGTCGGCCAGGGGGTCCCGCAGAACATTCTGAAGAAGGCGGGCAGACCCCTTCCCGGAGGCTGGTCTCTGTGGCCCTGAAAGATCAAGTCCGTATCAGTCTCACCAAATCCCATGCCCCGCTCCTTAGACCAGCCTGTGGGCACTCCAGAGCCTCAGGCTGCCAAGTTATTTTTAATCTTGTCGGTTTCCTTTGATGTCCCGGCCCTCCTTCCAGGGTGGCCAGGCCTTCTGTCACTGGTGGCTTCCAAGTGAAGGCAAAGCACAAGCCGCCTCCCATGCCTGGCATCTGGAATTCACAAGCAGAGATCCATGGGACGTCTCCAGGCCCCTGGCACCAGCTGCTGTGGGTCCTTGAGCAGAGTCCTCACTCCTACGTGGGGCGGAGGGCAGGGCCTCACTTGCATACATAGCGCTCCACAGTGCGCTCACACCTGCGGCAGGTGACGTAGCAGCACCAGTGGTACTTACAGTGGCACCGCTCGACCACGCGGTCCGTGTAGGGGTTGTAGCCACGCCCGCAACACATAAGGTCGCAGCTGTCACTGCCGTTGGATGTCTTGTTGCACTGCCTGTTGTGGGGGCGGGAAGGAGGTCAGCGCATGCCTTGGTCACCACCTCCCCACACCCCATGATTCCCAGCCAGGCAGCTGGCAGCCTCTCCCCTGGCCATCGACTCAGCCCTTCTTGGAAGTTGTCTTGAACTTTCAGGAATTTTAAATAATCCTCTTACCTAAAGATACTTCTAACTTTTCCCTATATTTCTAACAAGTGGTTACCAAAAGGATGGGGTTGTTTTGTTTTCTTTTTCTTTTCTTTTTGAGACGGGGTCTCACTCTGTTGCCCAGGCTGGAGTGCAGTGGTTGTGATTATGGCTCCCTGCAGCCTTGACCCCGCCCCCCGTCTCAAGTGCTCCTCCCACTCAGCCTCCTGAGTATCTGGGACTACAGGCATGCGCCATCATGCCTGGCTAATTTTTTAATTTTTATTTTTGTAGCGATGGAGTCCTATTATGTTGCTCAGGCTGGTCTTGAACTCCTAGGCTCAAGCAATCTCCCACCTCAGCCTTCCAAAGTACTGGAATTACAGGCACGAGCCACTGTGCCCAGCCTTGTTTTGTTTTCTTGGAGGTATTCTTTTTTCTGTTTCTTCTACTTCTAAATACTGAAGGACCCTCTAACCAATCTAATAATCCTATATTTATGTGTAATCTTTTTTTTGAGACAGTCTTGCTCTGCTGCCCAGGCTGGAGTGCAGTGGCGCAATTTCGGCTCACTGCAACCTCTGCCTTCTGGGTTCAAGCAATTCTCCTGCCTCAGGCTCCAGAGTAGCTGGAATTACAGGCATGCACCACCACGCCTGGCCATATTTAATCTTTAATTAAGTATTATGACAGATGTAAAGATCACTTGATTTTTAGAATCCTAGGATAAATTCTGAAATACTCAAATCCCTAGTGGGCATCAGGCATGCTGCTCGTGGAGGAAGAGGGGTCTGTCAGCAACATGCCTCCTGTGGGCCAGACCCTCCCCCAAGTGTTTTATCTTAGTGGAGGCCCACAGGGCCCTTGGGTTAGTGGATTTATTATGTCCATTATGCAGGTGAAAACAGGCTCAGCAAAGGGCAGAGGCTTAAACTCAGAGACTAAAACTACGGCCCTGGCTTTCTCTCCCTACCCTAAAGGGCAGGGTGTGGAAGCCAGCAGGGGCTGCATTTCTTCCCAAATGTGATATGAGACGACATTGAAGGTCCCTACAAAATGCAAGCATCCTTCTGTCACTCTCAGTTCTGTCTATTGACAAATCATCTGTTCAGACTAGTGGTTCCTCTCACTGGGCTGAGGCTAGACAGGGAGTGTTTTCATGAGATGCAGTTGGGGACAGAGCAGCAGGGGTCTGCGGCACTGACAGGGACAAAGGGTCCCCACAGGTGGATGGAGGAATCCCACGGTGTCCAAGATAGGCACGTCCTAGAGATGACTGAAGGCAATCCTCATATTTACTGATGGGGAAACAGACACAGAGCGGGGAGGAGCCTTGGCCAGGGGTGAGTACAAGGCCTTTGAGAGTTCAGGAGGGCTTCCTGGAAGAGGAAAGGCCATCTAGGCCATTCATGAAGGATGAGCAGGACTCCACCATGCAAAGGAGGGAAGGAGTGCTGGGGTAGAGGAAACAGCCTGGGCAAAGGCAGAAGACCAGGCCTGCCCTCAGAACAGGGAGAGCAGATGGAAGGGGAGGGCTGGTGGCCCAGAGGAGGCTGAGTAGTGCTGGGGGAGAGGCCAGGTCTGAGCTGGAAGGGGCGATGGGCAGGAGGGGAGCGCCTGGAGAGAGTCAGCCAGTGACCAGCAAGTGGGGGCTCTCAGCAGTTCCCAGAAGAACACATGCCCCAGAGCTGGACACACCTGAGTTCAAACCTCAGCTCTGCCACTTACTGGCTATGTGACTTAAGGCAGTTCACTGAACCTTTTTAGGCTTCGTTTAGCCACTCGGCATTCATGAGTCTCCCCTCAGCCTTATCCTGAAGGCTCTGGTTGAGCACTCTATCCTGAGTGGCAGGAAGAAGACAGAGTTCTTTTTCTAATTTCTGGATCCCTGACATGCACTGTTTGACCTGGCCTCTGATGTCAGAGCCAGACAAGGCCCGGGTGCCTGGGACCAGGATTGGGGTCAGTGGGGCCAGGGGGACACCGTTGGAATACCTGGCTCCCAGGGCACAGGGTGGCTCAGACTGTTGAGGGGGGGAATTTCAGGGGTGCAGGCCTCTAGAAGAAATACTACAAGAGGGCTGGGGTTTGGAATATTGACTGCAGATTAGGCCTTGGTTTCCCCAGGTTAGATTTGAGGATACTGCAAGGCGTCTTCCCCAGCTAGGGAGCCAGCCTCTAGAGATACCACCCGTGCACACGCTTTGCACAGTTCACAAAGCTCACTTACATTCAACTTCCAACCCAATCAATGTCACATTTCTTCTCCTCTAGGAAGCCTTCCTTGATGTCTAGGCTGGGTCAGGGACCCTCTGGGCTCCCCTCACACCAGGCTTTCTTGTCACGACCTGAGCCCTTGGGGATCCCCCACCAGCACCTGCCAGAGCCAGGCAGAGCCACAGCTGACCTGCAGTCTCATGTAACTGGCACAAAAAAATGTTTGTGGTTGTAAACTGCTGAGAAATTGGGGGTGTTTGTTACTGCAGCAAAAGCCAACTAACACAGATGGCTGCAAGGGCCCCCGTAGGGAACGACTGGCAGCCACAAGCCAGAAAACTGTGGGGGCTGCAAAGGAAGCCAGGAGGGTGGGTGGTGCTGTGGGGCTTCCTCATCAGGAGTGAGGGGGGCGCTGGGAGAGTGGGGCCTGGCAGCCTGAGGGCACAGGGGGAGGGGAGACTGCCAGGATGGCAGAGGGCAGGGAGATGCTAGGTAAGAGTGCTTGGAGATCACTGCCAACCCTGTGAGCGTGGGGTGCCCTCCCCATGGCGCAGGACAGAGGCCTCAGCCTCAGCGCAGTGAGGGAAGTGCTCGAGTCCCCCCACTGGGAAGCTGTGCCCTCGCTGACACACACAGAGCACACAGATCCAAGAAGACTCTTTCTTCACTCTTGGGTCCTCCGTGGGCCTCCTGTAGCCCTCCGTGTTCTAGAATCCTCCTCTAACTCCCTCGTCCCCATGTACCTCAGCCCAGCCTCTGGCTCCTTCCTGTCTCCCTGGCCTGACCTGGTTCCATCTTCCCTCTGCCGACCCTCGCAATCTGGCCTCCAGATGGGAGCCTGGGCCTCCTCACAGAGCCTGCTGCCCCGGCCTGTGGGGATGCAGCCCCCCAGCCCACCCCTCCTTCTCCTGGAGACAGGAACGTGGGCCGCGGAGGAAGTCAACGCTGGCTGTGCACCAACAATGTGCCAGACACGTTCCCAGACACCCACTCTCTAGTGCAATATTCTTTTAACCCCGAGAACACGAGTTTTGTGGAATGCTATTAGGGGCTCCTTAATAAAAGAGTTCCATGGCCAAACACCTCTGGGAAGTGCAGCTTTAACAGATCCTTCACTGCAGATTCCTCGGAGCCTTTCGTATGTTCTAGTGCCTTGTGAAGCGCCAAAGAGAATTTTCCAAATTCATGTGACGCCAGAGCTCTTTCTCTCATAGGAGATAGGGACCAGCTTTCACCAGCCCCGTCTTCTGGAAAGGCTGCTTGTGCGGTCCTCACCAGCCCCACCTAGCACACAGTAGGTCTGCAGTCACCGCTGGCTCCCTCACTCTCCTTTCCTGAGCTGGCTGCAGCAGCTATGACTGGGCCTATGGTAGGGTTCCAGGACCAGGGTCCCCAGGAGGAGATGGGAGGAGTGGGGGGGCGGGGGGGCAGGGCTCACAGTGGTGGGGACACAGGAGCAGTATTGCTGCCCGGAATGCAGGCAGACCTCACTCTCCCTCACTCAGTGAAGGTTGTCTCCACCTCCCCTGGCACCTCAGTCCCTTTTCTGTGCACCAAGCAGGCTGTATGGCCTTTACCCCTCATCTGTTCATCTGACAAACATTTTCTGAGCACCTATCTTATGTTGGGCAGCTTCGTTCCTGTCCTGTCTCCCAATAGCGTCATTGTCTCTTCCCATCTGTCTCCCCAGCTAGGGAAGGTGGAGCAGGGGACTCCCATCAGCCGCCATTCCCTGGGCCCCTGCCAGGCGAAGTGCAGAATGCTCCTGGCAGCTCTGCAGGGGACCCTAGGACCCTGGCATCTCCAATCAGCACTCCTGGGGCCGACTCCCTCGACTGAGCAGGGACTCCATTCTCCAAATGCCAAGTGAGTCCCTGCTGCGTGCATGGCCCTGAGCTGGGGAACAGTGCGTGCAACCTGGGTGACCCTTTCCCGCCAGGGTGGTGGCTGGCCTCACCTGTCTTGTGTCCCGTGGGAGCCCACCTTCTCATTCTTCATGCAGAAGTCAGGTGAGCTCTGCAGATAGATGAGTTCCGAGTCCTTCACGGGCCGGATATCCAGGTCCTTGGGCACCAGGTGCTTGCGGGTGCCCATGGGACGGTGCACTACCTTGGTGGCCGACAAGTATCGGGTCTTGAGATCAGCAGCCACATCCTGCAGCTCCTGCAGCCCCTTCCAGCAGGTTCGGATGGAGCAGGAGCCAGACACCCCATGGCACTTACACTTCATTTCCAGAGAGGCGCGCAGAGCCTGCGGACAGGGGGAGGTGTCGGCTGGGCATCTGGAGTCCCCTCCCTGGCCTGTCCTGGGACCCCCATCCCACCCACCCATGGCTGGGTGCTCTCGGGAGACACTGCCTGCTGGAGCTTCAAGTGATAGAGCTTTGTGCTGTGAAGCTTGGAGGTGGTGTGGGTCTTCCTGCAACCTGGGGGGTAGCTGAGGGGCAGGAATAAAGGCATTTGCAGGGATAGGGATGCCATTATTGAGCACCTACTATATACCAAGCACTCTAACACATAATAGAGGTTGATCAGCACAACAGCCCTTCAGGGGAGGTGTCCTTACTCCCCCCATTAAAAAGAAGAAACAATAGTTCAGAGATGCTGCCAAGGTTGCAGATAGGAAATCATGGAGTTGGGATTTGAACCCAGATCTGAGGGCGATTCCAAAAATGGTGGCTTTTAATTGTTCCATGCTTTTTCTCTCACTAAGTGCTTGCTGGAAAAAAGGAAGACAAGAAGAGAAGAAAGGAAGGGAGGAGGGTAGGGAGGGGAGAAGAGGCAGGGGTGAGTGCGGGAGGCACCTCCCCACCGCCTGGCTGGCTGTCCCCCTACTGCCAGCGCTTCTGCCAGGCCACACTCAGCAAGCCACGTCACCACTCAGGGCCTCTGTCTTCTTTCGTGCAAAGCGAGCACATAATTCCTGCCTTGCAGAGAGCTGTAAGGATGAAATGAGATGACACACACAAAAGGGTTTTGTGAACCATAAAAGTTAAATCAATATTGGTTTTGAAAAATCCATTTAAGTAATAACTATCATGGAGCCCCTTGGGCTCAGAGGCTTGGGGAGATTTTTGCCCTGGCTTCCAAAAGGACTCGGGCCTGCCAGCTTTCCTGGGCCTCAGTTTCCCCATTTACACCTGAGGGGCAGAAGTTAGATGCCTTCTAAGGGCTTTCCAGTTCTGCCTTTTAAACCCTTCTTTCAAAACAAGACTCGGATTCCCCCTGCCCCCCTGCCTGTCCTGTACAGAGATCGGCAAGATTCATGGGAAACGGCCCATCCCCTGCATCAGAGAGATGGGGAAACTGAGGCACAGAGTGGGCAGGCCTTGCCCCAAGACAAGTGAGTTAGTGGGGGAACTGGCCAAGGCCCCAGGGCTCCTTCCCCTCGCCAGTGCCAGGAAGTGAGGACCCAGGGAGTGTGTTTGGGTATAAAATCTGGAATTTGCTGAGAAAAGTCTGTGGAGGTCACAGGAATGAAGTCAACAGGGCTGCAGGGCACCACAGCACTGGCGAGCCATCGAGGGAGGGTGAACTAGGTTCTGCTGCTCAGCATAAGCTGGGGGAAGGGGCCTGGAGCTTCATGTTGGCGATCTCATTTAATCCTCACGCAGCCCTGCAGCTTGTGGGGATACTGGCCCCTTTTGCAGATGGCCTCAGGGACAGACCTGATTTGCCCCGAGGCTGAGGACCCTCTCTGGACTGCATGGCAGGGAGGGGAGGGCTGTGCCCCTGGCAGCAGGTGGTGCCCAGCTGGCCTGGCCATGGTGATGGGTGTGCAGGCTGCTGGGAAGGGCTCCCACTGGGTTTCATGAGCAGGGGTGGGGACAGGTTGGCAGGGCCAGGAGTCCTGAGTTCCTGACCAGGCTCTGCTATAGACCCACAGTATGATTTGGCCTCAGTTTCCCTACCTGTCCAAGGATGGCCTGGACATCCAAGAATCCTCACACAAGGGAGACCCTTGAGAGCAAGTGAGACCACAGAAGCCTCGGACATGGGAGTCGCACAGGCCTGGGCTCTATCGCGCGGTGGGGCTGACCTGCTGAATTGCTTTCGGTCTCACTCAGCAACTCTGTAAAATGGCGCTAAAGGGTGCAGAGAGGAGCTGATGAGATGCCGACTGCACATGCAGCTCTGGCCGAGGGGCCGTCCTGCCGTTCACAGGCCTTTCCCCATCTGTAGAAAGGGGACAACAGGGCCTGCCCGAGTTGTTCTGCGACCACAGAACAGAAACATATGGAGCACCAAGCACTGTGTCTGCAACACAGATTGGTAGAAAGTTCGTTCACTTACAGGTCCACCCACCCCAGCCTTTTGGGCAGTGAGGTGATGAATGAATGAAAACCTAATAATAATGAATGCTGGAGGGAAATTGTTCTAGAGGCTGCGGGGGATATGGGTGGGAGTCCCCGTTCAATCCAAGCAGATGACCCCTTAGGACATACTTCTGTTGACCACAGCCCTCTCCACACACTGGAGGGAGGGAGAGCAGCGGGTCACCCCCACCGTTTTATAGATGGGAACAGCTGAGGCTAGAGAGGCAGTGACTTGCCCAATGTCCCTAAGAGAGTTTAGTGCCAGAGCCAAGGCCAGGACTCAGAGCTCCTGACTCCTAGTTCAGTGCTCCTTCCACTTGGACAACCCAAACCCCAGTGGACGCCCCGGAGGAGGAAAGCGAGGCAAGCTCCAAGCAGCTGGTGAGGGAAGGGCTGAGGACCAGGATGGTGTGAGGCACGTCAGGCAGGTATGGGCCAGTCAGGGCCCGTCCCCCGCACCCCCGCCATCGGGGCACACTGGGTGGCCCTCTTCCGGCCAATGGCACAAGCACAACTATCTGGGAGTGGGTGGGGTGGGTGGTTACCTGTCTCCCCACTTCACTGTTGTGTAGACGCATCAGTTTATTGGCTTGGGATCCTGTTTTTTTCACCTTCATAGGAGCATCAGAAAACTTGGCCCCCATGAGGAGCCCGTAGCTGAGGTTGTCTGCACATCCTCCCCAGCGGTTCCCGGGCCCGGGTGGCTCACCTGGGACAGGGCCGCAGGAGCAGCCGGGCAGGTCGCCGGAAGTGCAGGCCCGGGCGATGGTGTGGCTGATGGCGGCGGCCGACAGCGCATACACGAAGGCCGACTCCCGGGTCCCTGGGGGTGGGAGGGGAACGTCAGCCGATCAAGGGCTAGGACCCTGCCCAGGTCGGAGGTCCTTCTCCTTTGCCCACACCCTGCTGTAACCAGGGTGGCGCTGGCAGGGGTCAGCACTAGGGCCATTGGGCTGTCACCCCTGCTTCCCTGATATCCTCTGAATATGCCAGCTGACAGCCACACTCAGGACCCCACACCCACAGGCACACCCTCGCCCAGTCCTCCTACTCACGCACAGTTCTGGGTTTCCACCCCCTCGCCCTGCACTGGCGTTAGGGGATGCTTTACAGAAGTGAAGCCCAGGCTCTGAGCTCCTGATGGGCCAGGCGAATGCACAAAGGGCCTGCTGTGAGTGGGCCTGTGTCCTCCCCGAAGGATGTGTTCAAGTCCTGACCCCTGTACTGTGAGCATAACCTTATGACGAAGTGGGGTCTTTGCAGCTGTAATGGGCTGAGATGAGGTCATACTGGATCAGGGTGGGCCCTAGGCCAGTGGCTGGTGTCTTTATAAGAAAAGGGAATTTCGGATACACAGACACACAGAGAGGGAGCTTGCTCTGTGATGACAGAGGCACAGACTGCAGTGACGCAGCTGCAAGCTAAAGAACGCCAAGGGTGATCGGATGCCACCAGGAGCCAGGGACAGGCCAGGAAGAATCCTCCCTAGCACCTTCAGGGGAGCACAGCCCTGGGGACACCTCGGTGTCAGACTTCCAGCCTCCAGAACTGCGAAACAATACACATTCGTTTGCAGGCAGCCAGTTGTGGCCCATCGGACAGCAGCCCTAGGAAACAAATCCGGCACTCAGGAGCCTCTGCTGCAGGGTCCCAGCCATGGGTCCGAGCCCTGGTTCCGTTTCTTAACTAGCAAGCCACTGCCCCTTCTCTAGCCTCAGTTTTCTTAACTGTAGAATATGGGTGATGACACCTACCTCACAGGCTGGCTATAGAGTTCAAATAATTCAGGAAGAAAGGAAGCTTTGTCAAACATTAGCTGCTACTGTTCAGAACCCACAAGAAAAGTTATTACAGTGCAGGGGAGAGATAACACCTACTGGGGTGCTTCTGCCTGTCAGAAGCCTCCCTATTATACATAGGTCCCCCCAGACCCCCCCACAGGAGCCACCTCCTCCAGGAAGTCTTAAAGATGTTCTGTCCCTACACCGCTCTGTGCATGGTGCAACAGTTTCAGCAGCCTGCTTCGGTGTTACCTGTGGCACACCTGTCTGCCCTGAGGGTCTTCTCTATAGCATTCTTGTTTCTTTTTTTGTTTGTTTGTTTGAGACAAAGTCTTGCTCTGTCGCCCAGGCTGGAGTGCAGTGGTGCGATCTCGGCTCACTACATCCTCTGCCTCCCGGGTTCAAGAGATTCTCCTGCCTCAGCCTCCTGAGTAGCTGGGACTACAAGCACGCACCACCACGCCCAGCTAATTGTATTTTTAGTAGAGACGGGGTTTCTCCATGTCGGCCAGGATGGTCTAGAACTCCTGACCTCGTGATCCACCAGCCTCGGCCTCCCAAAGTGTCGGGATTACAGGTGTGAGCCACCGTGCCAGCAGCATTCTTGTTTCTAGACTCCCCTTCCAGGAACCTCCCTGACATGTGGCCTCAAGTACGACAGGCCACAGCCTTGCATCATTCCTTCATTCATGCATGGGGGCACACAGGTATGTGTGCTGTCCTTCAGGCTCCCCTGCGCTGATAGTACCACGCATCTGTGTTTACTCGATTGTGAATGCCTGCCCACCCATACCTATGATTAGTTCATCCACCCATACACCCATCCATCCATGCCTGTATCCACCCATCATCCATCCATGAATCCATCCACCCACCCTTGAACCCATCCCTCCATCTAAACACACGCAGCTCGATGCCCAAATTCCTTCACCCACACCCACACATGGATTCAGCAGCCTCACTAGCTCCTACCTCTCTCCAGGTCAAGCAAATAGTTGGGGGCGAGCTCGATGGAGGAGCAGTTCCAGCGCATGTCGGCAAAGGCCCGGCGGCAGGCCTTCATGACCTCGCGGGCGGCGTGCACCACCGTGTGCATGAGCTCCAGGTTGCTGCGGCACAGCTGCACCTGCGCAGACACGAGGCCCTCCAGCTGCTTGCAGTGTTGCGTCTGGTTCAGTGCCAGGGCTGCTGGTGTCTTGGACAGCGCCCTGCACACCGTGGAAAGGCCGTGACCGATGGAAGGAGAGACAGAGTTGTCAGGGGCCACGTGGCCTCCACCCACCCTACTGGCCCCAGCCTTTCCTCCTGGCTCCTTCCAAGAAAGGCTCCCAAAGTGCCGGCTGGCAGAGCAGTGGATCCCCCTCCCATCCCTGTGTGACCTTGGGCACATCACTGTTCCTCTCTGGTCCTCAGGCCCTATTCATAACATCGGATCACAACCCCCAGCCTACCTAAGCTTCATGATAATTATACTAACGAAACAGCTGTACAGTTCACAACGCTCACATCTACTGTCTGATTTAGTTCTCACACAGCTGTGAATTATTAGTCTTTATTCAACGTTCATTCAACACTGAGCAGCTATGTTCCAGAAACCATGCGAAATGCTAGATTCTTATAATCCCAATAATTGTCCATACTATTAACTGAAGCCTTACTAGATGTGCAACATGAGTTAGGAGTTTTCCATCACTGCTTCATTTGATTACTAAGCCCATTTATTATGTTGTAAAGTCCCATATCCATGCAAGGAATTGCTAATAAAGGATTAAAGAGCCACTCAGTTTTGTGATGACCTGGAACTTGGAAGATTTAGTATCTAATCCACACTTGGCCATTAACTCGTGTGGCCTTACATAATTCATTGCCCTTCTTTGGGCCTCGGTGTTTGTACTTGTAAACTGTATTTCCTAGAATGGGTTCCAGTGAGACACTCTGACAAAAGGGATCCATTTGGGGAACACGATGTACTGTGTCCCTGCTTGGAGAGTCAGGACGCACATTTATATTTTAAAGGTCCTGAGAAGTCCTGCAGCAAAGCAATAGGCTTGGTTTTGTTTAACTCGGGGAATCTATTGAGCATACTGAGCACAGAGCCCTTTGCTTAAGGCTGCTGACCTCATCCACGCTTTGGGAAACGTTAGCCTAGTGGGTCTCTGTGAACCCTGATGATGTTAGAGAACCCGAGAGTCTCCCAGATCCTAGCTCTGGGCACCTGGATTCCAAGACTCTGGGACCAGGACCCTCCTGGATCTGCTGTCCTCCCAGGCCTTCTCAGAGGGGCAGGCTGCTTTGGCGGCACCTCCTCTAAGTGCAGGCTAGAAGGACCCCACAGCCGTAAAGGACTCCACATGGATTCACTCCCAGTACCCCTACCCACAGCAGGGGCTGTCTGGAACCCAGAGCCAGCTGGCCTTCAGCAACCCAGCAGAGACCCAGGAGGGACAGAGCCAAGAAGGGTCAATCTGCAGTCAGAAGTGCTCAGTGCCCCGCCTGCTGTGGCCCCAGCGGTCCTCACCCAGGGTCAGGGCTGAAACCTGGCAAGTTGGAGATCCCAGAACCCCTGGGCTGAGTTCTGAGGGAGACAGCCCATTGCCAAGGGCACTGCACAGGCTCGGGTAGACTCCAGGCTGTATCCCTCCCCTTGTGACCTTGAGCAAGTTACTTAACCTCTCCTCTCCCACCCACCTCCCAGTATTAACCGAGGGCTTAAATCAGACAATGTGCATCACACGCTCTGGCCCAGGGCTGATGTGCTGTGCTCAGTGATGGAAGCTACTACAATTACCACCTTGGTGGACGTTTCCTACCTGGACCTGCCTAGTCAAGGCCAAAGGCTGTCACCTGACATTCAGGGCCCCTCAAAGCCTGGCCTCCCAGCTCTCTCCAGGCTCCAGTTCTCATCCTGACATCCAGCCACAACAGGTTCCTGACTTCTCTGAAAGGAACTGTCCCTCCACCATGCCTTTGCCCAGGCTTTTCCTGATGAAAGGAAAGCCTTTCCCCCTGCTTCTGCACATGAATGAATAAATGAACTTGATCTACTTGTGGAAGAAATATTTACTAAGCACCAACTCTTCCCGGTCTCATTTGGTAATGAACTCATGTTCATAGATCCTCAACTCAAGGAACGCCTAGTCTAATGGCTGGATAAAGCTAACAACAGTTATAAATCAATGACCCAGCTGTTCTAGCTCCTGGCCTGGCCCCAGGAAGAGCAGCACAAGCTTTGGACACCAGCTATGTGGCCTAAGTAAGTTACCCAACCTCTCTGGGCCTCATGATCCTCATCTATTATAAAGAAATGATAAGGCCAGTTGAGGTGGCTCACGCCTGTAATCCCAGCACTTTGGGAGGCCAAGGGGGCAGATCATCTGAGGTCAGGAGTTTGACACCAGCCTGGTTAACATGGTGAAAACCTGTCTCTACTTAAAAAATACAAAAATTAGCTGGGTGTAGTGGCGCATGCCTATAATCCCAGCTGCTCAGGAGGCTGAGGCAGGAGAATTGCTTTAAACCAGGGAGTAAGAGGTTGCAGTGAGCCGAGATGGCGCTACTGCATTCCAGCCTGGGTGACAGAGTGAGACTCCGTCTCAATAAAATAAAATAGAAATAGAAATAATTACTACTTCAAAAGGCTATGAAGCTGGGGGTTGTTGCTTATGTCCACGATCCCAGCTACTCTGGAGGCCAAAGTAGGAGGATCCTTTCAGGCCAGGAGTTCAAGACCACCCTGGGCAACATGGTGAGAGCCCCCGTCTCTGTGAAAAAATAAAAAAAATTAGCTGGGTTCTGTGGTATACGCCTGTAGTACCAGCTACTTAGGAGGATCACTTGAGCCCAGGGGTTTGAGGTTACAGAGAACTATGATTACACCACTACACTCCAGCCTGAGTGACACAGTGAAACCCTGTCTACTGATTAAAAAAAAAAAAAAAAAAAAAGGCTATGGTGAGACTCCAATTAAATAACAGAATGTCCGTAAAGTGTTTAAAATATTCCTAGATGAAACGAAGTCCCCCACTTGTAGCCTAGCAAGTGTTGGACCAGAGGGAGTGAGACAACCTGGGTTCTCACTCAAGCTCTGTCCTCTATGAGCGGTGCAAACCTGGGCAAACTGTGTCCCTCTCTGGGCATCAACTACAACGTGGGGAGCTCTCGGAGTCGTGCCAAGGCAAAATGACATGTGCTACAGTAAGTACTCAGTAGGCTCCTTCACTTCCTCCTGCCTCTCACGCTCTGCCATGCCCCACCCACCCTATAACCCCCATAGATAGAAACCTTCCCAGAGACCCAGAAAGCAGGCCTGGTGTCTGTGGTTAGGGTGGCACGACTCACCCTGAGTAAGATCAACTGTGGTGTCCAGGGCAGTCTCCCCTCCCTGCTACCCCCTAAACTATGAGCTGGGAAATGTTTGGTGTGTAGACGCCAGCATCCGGCACAGGGTGGGCCACACAGCAGCCCTCAGATGCGGTTTCTTGACCTAACTGGAACTGCTCTGGCCTGCCCTAGCCTCGCCTTCTTGGGGAACCTGTGGCTGAACCCTGCTGTACTTCATGGGTGGACTCTGACCAAGCAAAGGCAAATGTCATCACCTCGGTGCGGTTCCCGGTTGTCACAGCCCCTCCACCTCCACCCGACGCTGTCCCTGGTGTGGTGCGGTGGCGGAGGTGGAGGCAGAGTAACTGCCCCGAAGCTGACATAGCCTCTCACTTCACACCTCAGAGGGCGGCCGGTGGCCAGGAGGGGCTGATCATCCCTACTTTAGGGGCTGTGCTTGCCCAGCACCCCCCAGCAGGCCCCGCCATCCTTCTTGGTGAGGCTGTCAGTCCCTGCGGGCGCTGTGGTCACTTCTCTCCAGGTCCCCACTCTGCTTTGCTCTGGGCGGTCCCCACCCAGCCTGTCTGAGCCTGTTCTGCTGCTCACCCTCGCCCAACTCTCCATCCCCTCCTTCTGAGCCAGCTTCCTCTCTTTACAAATGAGAAGGACAACATGGGTGACAGCACATCATTGCGTGGCCCAGCAGCAGGCGCACGGCACATGTGGGCATTCAGGCCGCCAAGGCAGCCTCCCGTGTCTCTCCCTGGGCTCCTGCTTAAGCCACAGGGTGGTACAATGGGGGCCGAGCCTCTTCCCAGGGAGCGCGGTGCAGACAGCTTGTGCATGCTGGGTGCCACAGCTCTCACGGAAGGGAGCTGGTGCTCCCGGTGCCTGGGTCTCCTTAGCTGGGACCCTGGGGTGAGCCCCGGAGCCATCCTGGGTCTCAATCTCTCCATCCTCCCCAGAAGACTGAGGGAGAAGGTGCTGTCAAAACACCTTCCAGACAAGGCTCAGACTCCCCAGGCCACCAAGGATAAATGAGAAGCCAATCCAGAGGCCTGGTGGGCGCAAAGCAGTGTGGAGGCTCAGGGGCCCGCCGTGGAGGCTGAGGCTGGGACGGGAGCAGCCAGCCATGCGTGCCAGGGAGGCCACCCGCCCACCAGGGCTGCAGGCAGAGATCGGAGGTGGGAGGCAGCAGATTCCACTCCCGAGGAGGGCCATGCGGTCATCTGGTAATTAGTGGTAATGACCGTTTCCAAATAAATCCCCCTTGGGGAGGTAATCAAGGATTAGGACGGGAGGCGGGGGAGTTCTCCTTGTGGACATCTCTCTCGCTGCACTCCAACAGACCCCTAATTGGAAACATTTCAGTTTATCTGGGGGTGGGGGACTGGGGGAGAGGGTGGAAGAAAGGACAGGAGGGAACACAGAGTTCACAGGCGAGGCCCAATCTCAGGGCCCTACCAGGGTGGCGAGGCCTCCTCTCATTCAGGAGTCGGGGGCCTTTGCTAGACTGGCTGGGGCAGGGACCTGGGTGCAAGCCTGGCTCAGCCGTTTTCAAATGAAAAGGACGACATGGGTGATAGCACATGAGACCTTGGGAAGTCACTGTCCCTTGCTTCATCTCAATTTCCCCATCCATACTGCTCAATGTCCAAGAACAATGCAGGCTCCGACACTGGCAACATAAGCTGTCAAATGACTTCACTGAGGTGTTTTCCTGGTAGTGCCAGCAGCCCCACCCTCAGGTCCACCTAGGGGACCTGGCCCAGGTAAGCACCTTCCAAGAAGGGCTTCCCTCCTGGACCTGCCCTTCACAGCATCCCTCTCCCTCTAAGCACAGGGGTCAGGTCACATGATGAATTCTAGGCCAGAGACCTGGCAGCCAGTTCAGGCTCCTTTAAGTGCCCTCGGCCCCAAGGTCCCTCTCTGCAGTTTTGCAGCCCCGCCACCCACAGTGCTGAGTGGTGTCGCCAACCTATTTCCAGGTGAGGCTTCAGCAGAGCTGGGCTCAGAGGGCCTCAGAAGGCGCCCCCAGAAGCACCACCCAGAATGTAGCCTGGCAGCTGCCCACCCAGGGGCATAGATGGGGTGAAGTCAACAGGTGGCAGTGGGAGAGACCCTGATGTCCACATCTGTGCTTCTGAGATGAGGAGGATGTTGGTCAGAGCTGCGGGCTGGCTTAGGGGCTCAGTCTTGCCCTAGAATTCCTGTGTTTCTGCATCTGTGGACCCTGCTGACCCTGAGGTGGGAGAGCAATGGAGTTGAAAAGACCCTGTTCTCCCAGACAGACCTTTGTCCCTCCCCTGCCCATGTCTCTTTGGGCTCTCCTGGGCCCCACCACATCCTGGTGCCCATGTGGCAGGGAGGATGGAGCAGGAACCCGGGCTCCAGGCCACCCAGGCAAGCCCCGCCTCTCCCCAGGCTTCCGTCCACTCCCCTGGGTCAGCCTTGGAGAAGCTCTCCCTCCATGACTCCCCAATTAACTCCTCAATTAGGCACCAGGTCCAGGAACCAGGGCGAGGTCTAAGAACCTCGGAAGTGCCCCTTCCTCACCAGCCACCCCAGCTTGGGGCTGCAGCTGGCCATCCAGGAAGAAGAAGCCTCTGGGGCCCCACAGCCTGAGAGTCCTCCCGTCCCCTCCTAGGCTTTGTCTCAGGGCTCCAGAGTGAAGAGGCACCAGTGCAGCCCTGTCCCTACTGTATAGATAGAGAAATGGAGGCTGATGCAGGGCCTAGAGCCTGCAGATCCAGTCCTGCCTGGAAATGACGCTGAGTCCCTTCACACGTGACTGCCCAGATGTCAGAGATGGAAGCCTGTCTCCTTGGCCTCACACATGCTGACCCACCTGTGTAGTCTACCTTGTGAGGAAGAGCCCAAACAGGCCTTGGTCTGACACTTCTTAATCAAGAAGCCAAAGGGCACCTGCCACAGCATCACCAACTCTCACTAAGCAAGTGGGGAAACTGAGGCCCAGAAAGGCAGGGCTTGCCCAGATCTGTACACAGCCAATCAGAGGCAGAGCCAGGCTAGACCCCCAGGCCTCCCACATTCCGAGGTAGGACTCCTTCTACCCCTATCTTAGAGCTGAGGAAACTGAGGCTCAGAGAAGCTGAAGCAATTGACCTGCAGAACTCAGGCTGGGCCTCCCACTCCCAGTGTGACGCTCCTTCCACCCTATTCTGCAGCGCCATGGCCCTTCTAGAACCTCACGGCCCCACCTCCGTGGGAGCGGCAGATGTGGGACTGCCCAGGGAAGGGGGC
The DNA here is from genome assembly GCA_004027715.1 of Plecturocebus donacophilus. NCBI lineage: Eukaryota > Metazoa > Chordata > Mammalia > Primates > Pitheciidae > Plecturocebus > Plecturocebus donacophilus. The sequence continues at coordinate 1,899 of PVKP010020024.1, read as the reverse complement.
AGCCTTTATGGGTGTTCCCAGCCAGCCTGGGCCTTTCCTCTCACGTGCCTCCCCTGCCCCCATGGTTCACAGGATGGTGGGACTCCCCTCGAACCCTCCCCCTACCCAGGGCAGCCAAGAAGTGGGGACAGCCCAGACCTGGGACCCCGAATACTTGTGGGGCAGGGAGTCTTCTGGTGCTGGGCCTGGGAGGAGGTTAGGAGGGAAGGGTCTCCAGGTTATTTCTGGGCAGGTGCCTCCATGGGCAGCCAGGTTCCAATCCCTTCTCCCAAGCCCCCATCCCACCAGCTCAGCCTGCATCCCAGGCGCCCCCCAGGTGAGCATTCCAGGCCACTCAGCCACACTGGGTTTCAGTTCCTGTGCCAAGTGCCCCCTTTCATCTCCAGCTCACTCTCCAGAGCTCAGGCCAGCAGAGGCTGCTGGGTGAGTCCCCAGCTTTCCAGCCTCACCGAGCACATTCGTGCTCCCAGCCACTCTGCGGCTCCCTGTGCCCAACAGGCCACAGAGCCAGGCAGCTTAACTCAAACCCTGCCTCCACTACCTCCGAGCTGTGACACCCTGCTAGGTAGAGTCCCCCACGCCTCTGTTTTCTCTTCTGTGCAATGGGGGTAATAGTAGCACCCACCTCACGGCGTAGTTGGCAGATTTAAATGGAACAATATACATAAAGCACTTAAAACAGTGCCTGGCATGTAGCGACGCTGTGTGTAGACATATATGTACATATACATACATATATCCATACGGCCTACACACATGTCTATATATACACATACACACATGTACACACAGATAACTGGTATTCTTAAACTCCACCCCTTCTCCCACTTCTCCCTCTATCTTAAACTCTAGCAAGGCTTTAACCTCTCTTGCTAGACTATCGACTTCTCGCTGGAGTGTAGTATGATCTAAATTCAATGACCCAAGCTCAAGAGCAGCCTCTGGGGCAGTTAGGAGCAGGCTCTTGTGGTGCCTGGTTTCTCCAGGTCTCCCCACACGCACTGTTCGGCCTCCAGGCTTTTGCTCATGCTGTGCCTCCTGCCTGGGATACCTGCTTTGCATTCCACCTCTGACCACCCAAATCCTCTCTGTCCTTCCGATCCTGGCCCAGGCACCTCCCTTAGGTAGAACTGACTACGCCTCCTCTGGGCTGCGTGCTCCCTCTGCTAGGACACAGGCTATAGTCCACTTTGTATTTCTATGCGTCCATCTCCCTCAAGAGGCTGGGGGCTTCTTTAAGGCACACAATGAGTGGTACCAATTTCTCTGGCAGCCTAACTCTGCCGTGGGGACAGAGGACATGGATGTCAGGCTTAGCCAGCTGTCCACCCCACCACATGCCAGCGTGGGGACTTACATGCATCACACCCTTTGTGGGGCCTCAGTGTTCCCACTGTGGAGCTGGGATGATGGCAGTGACCCCACAGCACTCTCAGGGGTGGCAAATGCCACCCAAGCCCAGTGCAAGGCCTCTGATGCTCCTGGTGCCCTTCAGCCAATCCTCTCCTTCCCTGGACCTTAGTATCCTTATCTGTAAAATGGTGACGGTGGAGGAGAGAGCTTGGACTCACGAATCAGAGGTCCCTGTCAGCTGGAACAGTGCTGGGTACCCCACCACAAAGGGAAGGTGGCTGGTTTCTCACAGAACTCCTCAGGGTCAGCTGGGAAGAGCTAGTGCCCAGGGCCAGGAGACCACTGAGACCAGGCTTCTTATAAACAAGAAGGCAGGAAGACGTGATTGCCCCCTTGAATCGGCCATTAATCAATAACTTGGCCCCAGAAGGGGCAGGGCCAGTGACCTCCAGACTGTTTACTGGCGGCGCAGCCACTAACGCCCTGTCTTTCAACTAATTCGCAAACCCTCTTCAGGGCCCTCCCCAGCCCCCACAACCTGTCCCC